>JAADJG010000127.1:0-60998 GCA_012932025.1 Fusarium austroafricanum | reverse complement strand
CCCAACAATCTTCTCCTTGATCTGGGCCGCCGCGCGCCAGCCCGCTCACCCGCTCAGATCGTTGATTAGCGTCCGTCTGTGCTGAGAATGAGGGATGGGGTGGTTTGTAGTTAAGGGTTGCGATTATCAACCCATTCATTCGTTTCTCGCTTTTAGGAGGGCACGGTCTTTGTTATTGGTGATAAGTGATGAGTATCAACATTTCGAGTCAGTTGTTGTTTTATGTACCTACGGACTTGGTACGAGTCGACTTATCTTCTATAGAATTATGCTTTCGTCAACAGTGGGACAAGGAGAGGAAAAGTAATTATCAAAATAACAGTGTAGTGGAGGCAATTGAAGATAGAGAGCCCGTAGCAATTCTCGGTTCCGAAACCAATAACCTGCCTGAGTACAGACCTACCTACATCTAATACCGACTTATCCATACTAACCTCCACTAGCTACTACTATATGTATAGTAGCATTATCTGCGACCGCATCTCCACCAGCTCAGTATGGGCCATACTCACCCTGCCTTCTCACCATCACCATCCGCTAAATCTTGGCCAACAAAAACAAGCAAGAGTTCGATAGCACCCACTACACGCTAATTAATGGCTTATGTTGAAACAAGGCACCTAACCCACCGGTGGTTCCCGGAGACCTTCACTGGTTCAACCCCCTGTCTCGTCTCGCTGTCCTCGTCCCCAAGTGCTAGATGCGGGCAGCCACTTTAGGTTCCTCTTGGCTCTAGCTCGCCCAGAGGTACTTACCTATTGTCGAGTTTCATCATTTATCATGTTGGACTCGAGTATCTCATATTCGACGAAACAATACCACATTCCCTACCCAACAAATCGTTCGATCTTATACCGCTCACTCTCACTCATGACTCTGCTTCGCCGCAGCCTAACTAATCCTTGCTTAGACCTTCGTCTTTGCCTTGTTCGCCTCGTCCAGCTTGTCCATCGCCATACGGATACCCTGACCGATATGGGGGTTTGCTTTGTCGCACCCTTGCTAGCATTGCGCCTCCATGTACGGATACAGTACTTGACATAGACCACAATTCATACAATAAGATACGATACCCGCTCATCAAGTCCAGCCCCGTCCCATCAATCTCGACACTACCAACCGTTTGACGCCAAAAAACAAGGCCCCAACCTGCTTACCGCGCTATCTCACCTAGTCCACGACGATCTGCAGCCCAATCCCCTGCTAAACGGACCACCCCCTCACCTCCCTCCATCGTCCATCTTCCAGCGTTCTAAATCAAAGACATTTCCACCTCTTGTCTCTCTATCAAAAGTAAGCAATCGCCAATCTGCTAGACCGCCAGCACGCCTCTAGCACGCGAGTGATCAAGCCCAAGTCAAATACCAAGACCAAGCAAGCCTCTCTGGCCTCTTCAGCCCCCCCTTTTGGAGCTTGACCGTATGCAGTAGCCATCTACTCATCCTCGCTAGTAGGGCTGTACCGTAGAAAAACTTCGGCTCTCCATCGCTCCGTCGTGGAGCTGGACCTTGGTCTCACGATGCGCCGCGCCGCCCTTAACAAGCCCAAGAGCCGCCTTCGAGACAATCCCCCTCCGGCTGCGAACACAACCGCCTCCGTTGCTGATTCATCCGTGAATGTCGTCGAGCCTCTGTTACGGGATGAGGGCTTCCAAACTGATCATCGTCAAGTTATCGACTCCGTCACTGTCAGCGACGCCACTTATAGCATCGAGGGTTATCCAGAACCTCACAGTGGTCAATCGCAATATAATCCAGCTCTCCTCCCAGCCACTGGGCAAACCTATACTCTCACTGAATCCGTGGACGATTCGCCCATGATAGATGCGTTCCCCGCCGAAGTCGAACCTGTCTCCGCTACCGCTGTCACCGCCACTAAGGCAACTTCTTTCACCATAGCGACTACTGGTTCTCCAGCATCAATCGCAGCCGACTTCTCACAACAGGACAACTTCGACCAATTTGCCTCTCATATATATGCCAATACATATAACTCTGAATCAGAAACCTTCGAGTCTGACTCCGACCTGGATCAAGACCAACAAGACAGCATTAACCTTGACCTTGACCTAGAGGCTTCCATCCATGCGCCTCTACTAGATGATCTTTGGACTCCCCCTATACATCTCGACTTGGATCCCGATTACATTCCCCATTACTACGACGTGGATTATGACCTTGGTATGAGCGACAGCGAAGGCGGTGCACCCCTGGATGACGACGCCATAGACGAACCTGAAGGCCAAACAGATCACCAATCTATTCTATCTGAGGAGGACAATGATGAAGCAGCCCCTATCACTGGCCCAGTCAACTACCTCACACAATCTCTCTTCCACACACCCACCATAGCCGACACAGATCTGATTATGGACGCCGTTCCGCCTCCAGAGCCATGGGTCACCCCATCGGACGATGTCACGGCTCCGCTAGAGGATACTGCACCTCCAATGCCGGCAGGGCCCCTCGGCCCTCCACTTATTAGCAACCCTAACCCGACTATGCTTGGGTCTCAGAACCTGGGCTTGGTTGATTTCTTGAGGCACTGGGCCTATGAAACTCGTTCTTCTTGCTCGTCTGCCTCGCGAGTGAATGCACCCTGTCCAGAAGATATTCGCCGCCAAGCAAATACTCATCTCAGAGAGGTTCGGTACGAGGACCTTCACGGTGATGACTATGATATCCAAGGTCTAGACTGGGCGTCAATGAATACAACTCGGAGGTATGCTCGCAAAAAACGCCATGATACTTATAAAAATTATGTCAACAAAGTGGGCTCAGATTCTTATAGCGTAAGTACTCGGTTTCTTCCCGGTTCGAGCCTTATCAGCTAACCTGGACGCTAGCCTCACATGGCGGACGTAAAAATTCCCTCTTCGAAGAGCTTTATGAGATTTAAGAGATTCCTAGTCCGTCAAGATGTCTACCTCGCTCACTTTCAGCTACGAAGCGTCCTGGCATGTCCGTCAATCTCACAGGTCTACTACCCGGGCAGGAGAGGAATCAATCGTATCAACCCTGTCACTGGGAAGACTGAGCTTGTGCTCAACAACAGTCACATACATGGTCTTGGGGCTCTCATTTCTACTCTTGATGCAAACCACGGCGCCATGTTTGCGGGAACCTTCAATGGCGAGTACTATCTCAAAAGCTTAGAGTCTGAAGACAAGAAGGACTTTGCAGAAGGAGTCATCACTCCACAAATAGGAGGTATCACCAACCATGTCCAGATCTACAAGCCTCGGCGATCTGCTGGTCCTGTTGCTGCTATTGCAAGCAATGACGATGGGTTCCGCATTCTGGATCTTTCTACGCAAAAGTTTGTTGTGCAGAGCAGGTATCGATTCCCGCTTAACTGCTCGCGTATCTCGCCCGATGGCCGCTTGAGAGTGATGGTCGGTGACGACTTCAAAGTTCTGATCACAGATGCCGATACTGGTGAGATCCAGCAAGAATTGTCTGGACACCGCGACTATGGCTTTGCCTGCGATTGGTCCGACGATGGTTGGACAGTAGCCACAGGTTTCCAGGACATGGGTGTCAAGATCTGGGATGCTCGCCGTTGGCGTGACTCAAGGGGTGTGAGTACACCTCTGTGCACTATCAGATCGGAGATGGCTGGGGTGAGAAACTTGCGCTTCTCTCCGGTTGGTAGCGGGGAGAGAGTGCTTGTTGCTGCCGAAGAGGCTGACTATGTCAACATTATCAACGCCCAGACCTTTGCCAAGAAGCAGACGGTTGATTTCTTTGGTGAGATTGGCGGTGTTGCTTTCACCAACGATGGTAAAGACCTCAATGTTCTTGCGAGTGACAGACATCGTGGCGGCCTGCTCCAGCTTGAGCGATGTGGCCGTGGCCCTGAACCTTTCTTCCGCAATTCTTGGCTCCGTTATCACGATTCTGGAACTAACGAATGGCGTTATCAAACTGATGAGTTTTCACCTGTTGGTGAACCCTATCGTCGGAACCCCATCTCGACGGATGCTTTACCAATTTTCTAGAGCAACAGACATGCGTCTTTATTTTTTCCCAATCTGATATCCGAAGCGTGCTCGTTTCGTTCAGACATTATCTTTATACTTGCCTGACCTCGCCGGTCGCTCTCCTTCACTCGAAGCGCCCTTCACATTAGCATTATATCCCTTTTATTCCAGCTTATCATCTTATGATTTGTTGAGAAACTACTATCAACCATCCATGGCATATATCACTCATATACGTGCGATGATGTGTCGTTCGAGGGCACGAGCCACGCGGCCCCCCACCTACAGAGCTGTTCATATTGGAATTCATCATCATTTTCTTACTTTCATCATCATCATCATAATAATAGGGGTTTGGAGCTGAGTCTGGTCCGTTTAGGAGACTATAGATATAAGGACATCGGCAATGGGAACTACGTTTTTCTTGTGGACAAGGGGCATATAATTCATTGAGCTCTTGAGCCTTGGCTTTATTACATGGCTGGGGGAAAAGTCTGGTGATGGGCAAGTTTTTGGGCTCGAGAATTGGGCTATTAACTAGTTGTATGTCTATGTAACTTGAAAGAATGATATGGAATGACTACATATCTGGTCTCGATATCTATTGAGTATTCTCTATTCCATGAAGTTTACACGCCACGTCTATTTTTGGTCAAATTCCTCGGCGTCAGTTCATTCCACGCGTTTATCCAAGACATGCAGGTTTCGCAAAGGACCGGATGGTGACTGAGATGATTGCAAGCTTCAAGACATGGGAGTTTCATCGTCATTCCAGATACGCCATGTCTCATTTGTCCCTTGACCGCTACAAAAGGTGGTGAATATTAGATATACCGTATACACCAAGCTGATTGATGTGCTAAAACTGTGATCGCTGTTAGTCATATGATAAAGTACAAGCTTGTAAGTCATGGGGGTGGTACCTCCGACTTGCTATACATATGGTAGGTCAGTCACAAAGAGGTTACTTCAGTAGGCCAATCCACGTTTTGTTTCACGGAGAATGGTCTATCACCAGAACCCTTTTTCCTTCGTATCGACTTCGGTTTTATACAGGATTGGCTGCCCTTGCAACTCTCCGCCTGTCACCGAGACAATCATCAAAGTCACTTCTTCTTTTCGCCCCGGAGCCCCGAATGGTCAGAATGTATGTATGTCTCACTCACACACACGCATTCACCATTGATGTTTTGGCGCTTCAATGGTTATCATGGTGCGTTGTCGCCTGAGCCACTTTACTTTTTTATTGCAAGGTATTAAAGTAATGGGAATTACCCAAGAGTTGGTTACCAATCTATACAACGCGCAAAGCGGGATATCTCGATTACAACAATGGGTCACCTAACATTTCACAAGGCATCATAGCACAATAGACACTGCTGAAGATATACACTAGTGAATTACAGCATTATGAAGCAGAGGCTGAATGACAACCCGGCTATAGTATAGATCATACATACAGATCATCTCTCTTCCCTCAAATTCGCTCCCCCCCTTCACTCAAGAGCCGTAAAGACGCGTGTACCGTAAAAGAAGTGTTATCACAAAGACCACATATGGAATTAAACAGTGGGGAAAAAACAGTATTCATCAAGAAGGTCGTCCTCGACCGCCCGGCCAGATTCATTTCCCTGTGTTGCACCAGCATGAGCGCAACGATGCATTGCCCCCCAAGGCGGATGTCTAGAGTTGACCTGAGAGAAAGACCGTCGGGTTTCGGACTCCCCTCCCGAAGACTTGTTAGATGTCGAGCATGTGGTGTAATTTATCGCTGGGACGGTGGCGAGTAGAAGAGGGTTGCAGGAGGAAGGAACAAGAAGTGAATGGCCGGGCGGTGTTGGTCATGGTTTATGTACAACATTCAGCATGCCCCCAAGATTGAATCGTACAAAGGACGCTAAGGCATGCCGCAATCAGGACCTGAGATTCTTCAGGGCCCTTTAGTAGCCAGTGAAGGAAGAACCACAGCCCCAGCTTCGCTCACATTTGCAAGCACCGGGCTCCTTCCAGAGATCGTCCTCAAAGGAAAAGAAGACAGTCTTGTCACCGCAGCTCTCGCGGATGGACTTGATAGCCTTAGCCTGCTCAGACTTGCCAGGGCAGGCAACGCCGTTACAGTTACCGCTGGAAGGCCAACCGCACTCCAGGTTGATGACATCGTTACCCTTGCAAATACCAGCAAGGAGCTCAAGCTGGCCAGAGACAAACTCACCAGCCTTCTCAGGGGTGGTGTTGGGGTTGAAGTAGGGGTGAATGTTGGCACCGGTAACATCGACAATACCGCACATGGTGCTCTTAACATCCTCACGCTGCCAGATGTCGAGAGTCTCGGCAATAGTGTAAGGACCGTTGTAGCCAGAGCACTTCTCCTTGACAACAGTAACAAGCTGCTTGAGCTGTTGAGGAGTACAGTACTTGTTCATGATGGCCTCGTTACCGACGGTAAAGAGCTTAACCTGATCCCACTGAGCCCACTCGGCGAGAGCATCGACCTGAGCCTTGATCTCGGGAGTCTCGTAAGTGCAGCCAGAGGCCTTGACGAAGACACCAACAATCATGTCAATACCGTGCTTCTTGCAAGCAGGGGCAACAGTCTTGAGGGTATCGCAGTCAGTAGAGTATGATCGGATGATCTGGAAGCCAGCCTGCTTGAGGGAGGCAATGTCCTTGTCAACCTGGTCGCCGCCCTTGCACTTGCCAGTGGAGGCGACATAGGGAGTGTAGGTGATACCGTAGTGGTCGTTTCCACCCTTCAGGTTGCCGGGTGAAGATGGCTTCTTAGGCGCCTTGGGCTTGGGAGCCTCAGAGGGCTTCTGCTGGGCGGGCTTGGTAGAGGCAGGAGCCTCGGGCACGGAGTAGACGGGGGTCTCAGGCTTCTTGGGAGGTTGGGGGGCCTTGGTGGGAACTTCATAGACGGGCTTGGTGGGCTTCTCCTCCTTGGTAACCTCGGGCTGAGACTTGGGGGCCTCGTACGCAGGCTTGGTCTCCTTGGGAGGCTGGGGCTTGGGAGCCTCGGGGGCCTTGGTGGTGGCGGGAACACCAGACTGAGAGTAGGGGCAGACGTAGACGTAGTCAGTCTCAGTTACGGTAACAACCTGCTCGGGAGCAGTGTAGGTACCAGGGACGTAGCTTGTGGGGACAGGGTAGACGAGAACAGTCTCCTCCTCGCAGGTCTTGGTTATAGGAGCAATGGTGTAAGTGCCAGCAGAGGGGCAGACATAGGTGGTAGTCTCGATGACGCTGGTAACGACGCCCTCGTGCTCGGTCTCCTTGGCATAGGGGCAGGTGACGGTCGTAGCAGTCTCAACGATGGTAGTAACACCGCCCATGGTGTGAGTTCCAGCAGGGACCTTGGTGGACTTGCCGACGCAGACGGTGGTAGACTCGGTTACGGTCATGGTGGTGGCCGGGAAAGTGTAAGTGCCAGGAGTAGGGCACTTGTACTCCTCCGGAGTCGGGACAGGAACGACCGGGACGACCTTAGTGGTGGTGGGAGCAACGGGCTTGGGAGCCTCGTAGGTAGGGACCTCATGGGCAGTGGTGGGCTTGGACTTAGGAGCCTCCTGAGCGGTAACAACCTCCTTGGTGGGCTTGGGAGCAGAAGGAGGGTTAGGGACAACTAAGTCAGTAGTCAGTATATATTGGTCACCGAGAAAACAGCCAACGTGTAGACATACGAGTGGGCTCGCCATAGTAGGTGGTCCAGATGGTGGTGCAGGTAGGAACGCACACCTCTCCACCACGTCGGAACATCTCGTGAGCGCGACGGTGATGAGGATAAGCGGCCTGAGCACCGGTGGCCAGGGCCGCAACGGCGGCAGCAGCAAGTCCTCCCTTCATGTTGAAAATAGCACCGAAAAGTACAATACGCAAAGGCAGATGTGTAGTTGGCGTAGGAAACGAATGCCCGCTAAATGAGTGAAGCGGTTAATGCAATGGAGGGAAACGAGAGGACGAAAGCGAAAATTAACTAGATGCTCTCCAGATTCGCGAAAGATGGAACCGTGAAGGAAAGGGAAAGATTGGAAAAAGAGGAGAGGAGGAGGAGCGGCATATTATGTCCTACGAGCGAGATGGACTGTTATTGCCTCTACCTGCAACCCGGTCTGTTTTGCCTTGGCTGTGGTGCCCAGGTGGTCATGACATTGACAACGAACGGCCTAGTCGAGAATAGGTAGCGGTTTGGATGGTATGGTACCTGACATGATGCACAATAGCGGCGCTAAAGGCCAAAACTCAGGTACCCGCCTGTTCCTGGCCTATCCGCATGTGCCCTGTGCCCCATCAAATGAGCTGGGGTGTCAGTCGCGCAGTCCCGAACGTGGACCATTGTTGGTGCAATATGCCTATCATTGCCTCGAGAGCGCTAGAAACCACAGCATTTGGCCGGGGGTTATGGACGAAAAGGAGAAGGCTGTGGAGCACGGGGCACGCCGCAATCTCGTGGATTTGACCAGTTCAAGGGGCATTTACTCACGTCGCGTAGTCGCCCATGCCATGTCACTCTCGAATAAGGTCGTTTAGGGGCTCTCGGGGTCAAGGCCAATCAACTACATACCTTAGCTGAGCGGTCAAGGTTGCCTCTGCCGAAGGAGCCTGCCATTGAAGATGAAGCGATATTAGTCCAGGTCCGAGGCTTCTCTGCCCGTTGGTTGGTCACTTGACTATTGACAGGGGAATCGAGATGAGTTAGCTTCGATTAAGAAAGAGGTGTGATTGATGTGAGCCCCGCGCGGGAGATGAGCTTTCGACTTGAACATCATGCTTAGAATAGCCCTCTTAGATGCTCATCACTTGAGATGCTACTCAGCAGGATCATGGATCATTGGATGCACCAAGTACCGTTGTCGTTGTCTTTGGTTTCGTAAAGATCCTCATATCATGCCGAGTCTTGGTGCCTTTGAATCAACGGTTCATCGGCGGCGAGTGGGGTCTGCCATAGTCTCCAATTTACTCTAGCGGAGGTGGCTTCGCCCTTTTGGGCCCAGGGGTTCAGGCGCTCCATTTCCATTTCCATTTGTTTTACTCCGTAGTGATTGGCTCTATCGCTGTGTCGTCCGTCGCTTTCCTTCAGCCTTTGCAGTAATTCGCTCGCAGCTGTCTCGTATCGTATTGGCGGCAGGACGTTGTCTCAAGCCCCCAAGCCCCCCGAGGCACAACACTCAACGTGCAGCACTCATATGCGGGGAATTATCAGATATACGGATATCAATCCGAGAAGACCAGGGCAAAAGCTTGCCGGTCGGATTTTACGATGTTTGAAACAGCTAGGTCAAATATCGTGTACGTACAGTACAATATGACCCATCTGGACCTCAACCTTAGAATTGCGCTTCGTATTTACCGTCACATCCAATCGCATGGCATTTGGCCCTGCTGGAAAGGTTCTGGATTTGCGAACTTCCGACAGAATTGTTTGTGTCAATAAGCTAAGGTTGGCTTTGACAGCAGCGCGTGAATTGACTGATGCTTCTTCTTCTCCTGTTTTGCTGGCTTGTTCTCTGACAAGAAGAGACCGGGTTCCTAGTAACGGCCTCGGTAGCGGATTTGCAATGTAGATCCATCGGAATTATCTCTTGCTCAAATGAAGTGAATCTCACGCTCTTCTTGGCTCTAGACCGTCGCTGATTAGCCTATGCTCGGCAGAGCAGGGTAGTCTTCCAATTAGAGAAGGTCTCTATCTCGACGCTTCTAAGAAGGGAATTATTCGCAATTAGCTAGTGCTGGGCTGAATTGATTGTCAACTTGGTTTATTGCCAATTATAGTAGCGACTGCCTTGTCTTGTAAGTCGAGCCCCTTTTGCAGTCATTGATGAAGCTCTCTCGGCGAAGCAGGATGTATCAACGGATGCACATACAGAGGCTGCATTTTTGGGGTGTGTTTTGGAATCCCATTTTTTGTTGAAAAGCTACAATTGCCAGATTTGATGCCTACTACCTCTTGGCGCGTGATGATATTGTGGTAATCATTTTGGCCAAAACGTTCAATCATGCAATCATTTTCGTCCATACTAGAGTGACATAGTCCATACATATTGCAATAGACACAATCTCTTACATAGTGACTATAGTAATAATTATTTGGCACAAACTGGTTACCAGAAATCGAGGGTGATTGAGGTGCCTGTAGACGACTGATCAGCTTCGATTAAAGTGGAAAGAGGTAGGTCATGTGACATCGCGACCATGAGAGTCGCTAATACGCAATGGTAAAATTTTCAGCCTCGCGTCGACTTCAAGAACTTTGAGGTGCAATTAGGTTAGTACCTTGCTTGATACAGGGTATTTACAAAACACGGCCGAAAAAATGCTACGGTCGGCAGGTCGTCCATATGTCTGCTGGAGGTGTCTTTCCCACGGTCACAATGGTTGGCGGTCTTCAATTCCTTCGTCTGTCCAGTCCTTGAAAGGGCGATATACTGTCTGTTTCTCTGATACAGCCTCAACCATGCCATACCCTAACCTTTATCCTAGTACTCCACCTCTACTGAGGACCACTCTCAAGGTGTCTTTGGGCAGACACATATCCCTACGTCTCTTCCGCAAAAGCCTCCAGCTGTAGACAAGAGACCAATCCGAGAAAGGCTACGGGAATGGGTTGCCATCAACGATCCCGAGAGAGATGTGACTCCAGTCACTCCGGATCTCTCATTCTGGTCCAGCATAACCAACAGCAGCACTCGTCCTCAATCTACTGGCTCAGCTGAGTTGGACAACTTCAAATCAGACCCGGTTGGCATGGTAGACACAGTTGACAATATCACCGAGGAGGATGCCGAACTTTCCATTGTTGGAGAAAATGCGCCGCACCCCGGTGATCTGGTTGAAATGAAGCAGCCTGGATCGCGAACACCCTTATTTGCCATATACCTGGGATACTTCGGCGGAAGGTATCACTTTTATACCAATACCGGCAGATGGGTCATCAGCATGGGCTTCTCCGCACTCTTCTCTGTGTCAAAGTTCGTCAACGCCAACGAGCTGATACCTATCCTTGCTTTGATTCCTCCTAACGCCACGGCCGACGAGTACGAAGAGTTGCGCAGGCGAGACAAAGGCCCAGGGCGAGACGTCGGTGCTCACCTCATTAAAACCATGAAGGAGTTCATGCTAGAGGCAGACGAGGCCTTTCAAGCAAGTCTTAACAATTTAGATAGGGCGAGATCTCTGGTCTCGGACGGTAAAAGGACCAAGTACCTGAGTCTCTTTGAGTTGGCCGACTTGTTGCTACCCAAGTCACTCAAGAAGGGCGACCGGTTTCCTGCTGCTGCTTTATACGCAGTTCACACAGCTCTCTTGCGCAACGATTTTATCTTCCGGCCATTGAGTCCATCAGCCGACTGCCATCGAAAAGACCATCTTTTTGAGATCTTCCCCTACCAGGATTTTATGATGATTAACCGCGTTACCCTCATGACCCGCGAACACATTCACATGATGGCAAAGACAGCGGGAAGCATGTCATCAGATGATATGTCAACCACAGCATTTGGTACCTTCATTCTAAAGGCAAGGAAGATTGTTCTCGCCAACCGAGAGAAGCGCTCATGGACACCTTATGGAATTCTCGCCCCCACTACAGGGGTTACTCTCGAGACTGGAGAATGGTCCAGGAAGCACATGGAGTTCATTCGTTTTCTCGAATGGTGGGCAAGCTACGACCTATTCGAGGATTCCTCGCACTTCCACGCAGATGGTTCTCTGATTCTCCGAGCTCTAGAACTGTATGAAGGTGATTTAAACCAGTGCTGCGCCTGGACTTTTCTTCAAGAATTGGGCATCATTCCTCCCTGGGAAATCCCATCTCGTTACAAAGTTCGTTTCCCAGAAGTTAAAATTCAGAGCGGAGGCGGCCTCGTTCGAGAGACTCCAGCTAGCATTGAGAACTCAACTCGGCCAGACATTGCGGAGGGCGCCAGGAGAGATTGGGTCGACGCTCCCGTTTTCTGCATCGATGCTCCTTCGACAATGCTTATCGATGACGGCATCTCTCTGGAACGTACAGACAAGCTTGATGAGTTCTGGATTCATATCCATACAGCTGATCCAGCGTCAGGGATTCGACCTAATTCCGAACTGGGCAGATTTCTTGAGTTGATTCCTGAGAACATTTACCTCCCTGGTCACTTCCAGGCCATGCTTCCAGACGATATTGGTCTGGATAATTCAGGAGACTACAAATCAGGTAGCTTGGTCGACCCATACTCTCTTGCCAATGGTCAACCCGCTCTCACCTTCAGCGCAAAAGTCAACGAAAATGGTGATCTGCTCGATTACAAGGTTGAGCCGAGTACTTTGCACGACGTCAGATATTTAGATCCAAGAGATGTTGCTGAGTTTTGCAGCGAACCGCCACCTCCTCCAGCATCTGACCAGACCCTCGTCGTTGGCCAGCGGCCTGACAATTTGGACAAGGCACCAAACCGGCCCATAATGTCTGCTAAGGATTTGGATGACAAGAGCAAGGAGGACCTCTTGACCCTGTACCGTCTTTCTCAAGCTCTCAGAGGGAAGCGCCTCCAAAAGGGAGCATGGCCAAGTTTCATGCCAGGCGCTTCCGTCACTGTCGCTTTGGAGGACGTACCAATGGAGCAGGCAGAAGGCACCAAGGTCTTGCCACCTGATCCCTACATCAAAGTCGGCTACGATGCATTCAATGGTGCATCTGTGGTTACGAACACGATGGTGCTGGCTGGTGAGATTGCTGCTAGGTGGTGCTCCGACCGCAAGATCCCTGTGCCTTACCGACGAGACGCACATTCGCAGAAGAATATGCCCAGGCTCCTTCAGTACGCCGCCAAAGAGCTGTACCCTCTTCTCGAGAAGGGCATCTCACCATCAGGCGCGCAGCGTCAGGAGTTGACGAGTTTGACTGGTGGTATCGAGATGTCTGTAGAACCTGGTCCTTACTTCATGCTTGGATTGGACATGTATACCAAAGCCACTTCTCCTCTTCGCCGCTTCTCTGACCTCATCGTCCACTGGCAGATTCATGCGGCACTGGCACATGAGCGGAAGATGAACCGCAGTATAGACCCTCAGACTGATGACCTGAACGACATTCTGCCTTTCACCAACGAGACGCTCCCCAACACGCTTTCCCTGCTGCGCATGCGCGAGAGAATGGCCCGGACCGTGTCTCGAGGTACTAAGGAGTGGATGCTGATGGCGCTCGTGCGGGCCTGGCAGTTTGAAGGGACAGCACCGAAGCGTATGTGTTTCACCGTTGATGCTCGGTGGAAACAAGGCGTGTCCGGCCGTATAGACCTATTCGACCTATCGGCCATCCTCAGCGTCGATGGCATTGATGACCTCGTGCTCGTCAAGGATATCAGGGTGGGTGATAAGTTCGACGTTGAACTGGCCAACGTGAACGTTCACGAACGCAGCATCTTCGTCAAAGCGCTCAAGCACTATCCAAACACCGAGGCAGGGCTACAGCACGTCAGCCAGCCGGCACTCTCCCCGGACGCCCCGGTCGTAGCCCCGGCCTCGTGAGCTGCGCCGCAGGGTCTTCTTTGGGCTTCTCGAACGAAACCTTTGTTGGGGTGTGGAAAGGAGCACTAAGTTTGAGCGTCACCGCCTGAATGGCGGAATCATGGCTTACAGCATCGTGAGAGAGATTGGCGGTGTTTCTGTCTCACATACTTACATCTCATCCCCATATTTTCAACCGTCTCTCCGCCTTTTTCCCAATGGCTTGCAATAATTAGCCGTTGGCTGACGTGTAGTCTCTATCTCTCCCCCGCATTTTTGCACATCCCATCGTGCCACCCCCTGCGTCAGAAAACATGGGGTTCTCTTTAGGGATTGATTGACAGAGCCCTGACGTGGGTGGTCCTGGGGAGTCATGGGCTGCAAATGCACTGTACAACACCTACAGTACCTTTTTCTTTTTAGGGGAGACTGGGGTCAACTATAGATCTCCCCTTGCCCGATGTACGTCACTTGTGTCATACCTGTACCACATTTTACGGGACCAACTCAGATCTAGAAGTGTTTTGGAATACAAAAACATGAGATGTACAGTAGATCATTCACTTATGGGACCACCAATATCCAAAACATCATCGATGCCAATGTTGCGTATCGCAAAAGGCCATCGATAAAGGTCTTTTGCTCAGGGTAGGCCGGTAGGACAATAAACAACATCACATCCTCGGCTAATAACCTCAAAGAGACTCACACGACAAGTCCTTCAAACAGCCATATCCCTGTCCAAAAGTGCCATACCACGAATTACAGTGTCTTTTGTTTGGCTGTACTGACGCTCTGGGGCAATTCGCTAGGGCATGTGGAATAAGGTCACGCGGGGAGAAGAGAACAGACCAGCGCGTGTCCTGTTTCCCCAACAATTTCGCTTCTTCGCACCTCAATTGGTGATCAACATAGACGAGGCGCTCATTGGCCCGTCTAGTAGCTTGTGTTTGACCTGTGGCAAAGTCAAAATCTTCCTGGAAGAGGTAAAAACCAGAATGACTAAAAGTTAAGGGTCAGAAGGATCAGCAAGGGACAATAAAGTCAAAACCTGAAGCATTCTGTCCTTAGTTAATTAAAATCGGCTCCATGCAATGGCTTCCATAGGCAACTATGAAATATAATCCTGTTGGCAAAACATTTGAGAAGATTGAGATGATGTAAATACCGTATTATTATATCATAAAATGCTTTTCGGTTGTTTTGTGACGGCTTCCGTCCAGTCCGGGTGCGTACGTCGAGATCCGACCGACCCCCTGTCTTTATGTACAACCAATTCACCAACGCACTGAAGACCCGGTCCTGTTGCCATTTGCCGTTTGTGTCCTTCTTCTTTCTTTCTTTGGTTGTCCCTGCCCTGACCTTGACCGTACCATATAGTCGCCATAGTCGCCGAAAAAAATAAATTCAATTGACCCCATTGCCCTTCCTTTGCCTTTCCTTTCCTGGTCCGTCCGTAACCGCCTGAGGCCGCCTGTGATCCGTAATACCCACTTGCCCATGGGATATCATGAAGAAAAATAAAACACTTGCCACAAAGAAAGACGGGAATAAAATTATAACGCCGAATATCCCCCGGGCCCGTGACCTTTGGAATGATCTTTTCCCTCACCCCTACTTCATAGTCGGGAGCCGGGAGCCGGGAGCGTCACGGGACAGGTTGATCCTTCATCAACAAGCCTGAAAACCAATGATTGCGTCGTAGATTGGCTCTCTCCTTTCCTGTAGGATCCCTCGCAACCACCCAGCTCTCCCACAATAAGCACGTTGCTTTTCTTTAGCCTTTTCGTCTCTGTCCATTCGTTGTTACAGACCGTGTATGAGAAATAGAAATGCGAATCCAGTGCCACTTTCCAAGACGTCGTTGTGACACTAGCCCAGGCTATCAAATAACAAGCCTTAGCTCATGATGGTCGCGGTAGTGACAGATCAGGACCAATTATCCTTGAAAATTCCTGTATATAGATGCGCTTTTTTTGATGTTGTCATGGCGTCGTTTCAACTCACGCTGAGTGAGTCACAAGCTGATGGGCTTGTTCAAATTCCAACCGCGTCGCTAAATTTAAGTCGAACGCCCGTATAACCATTACTTCCTCCAGCCAACGTTCCAGATAACGTGGGCGATATCACGCGCAGTGTTAACCGTGTCGATAACGCGGCCAAAAATGCCATCACCGGATTGTATTTCGCCTTCCTCATAAGGCATGAACATACCGGATGGTGTGCGGCGCATACCCGCAGGCTCCTCACAAAGGCTGCCTGACGAGATGGACCTACTCAGACCGCTACTGGTGTTCTCATTGGAGGGTGACGCCCAACCTGAGCGGGGGCTCAACAACGCATCGTCAAGGCCATCATCATGGTCTTCTTCTCCGATAAAGAACTTGCCTGACTGCTTAGCAGGGCGGAGTGTCTCCTGCGACGAGGAAGGGGACATGAGTGGGCTTCGAGAGTGCTTCATGGCGGTCTCTCGTGGCTCGGGAGTGTCTTCACGGTATTTGAGGGTGGTAGACGGCAGCATGGCAATTGTCCTCCCTTCAGCTGCTGGCTTTGACTTCAAAGTCTTGCGTCGGCAAATGGGTCTCTTCTTGGACTTAACTCGCTTCATCATAACTCCGTCGTCCGAATCACTATCAGAGCCATAATGGTCGTCAATCATATCTTCTTCTTCATCGCCCTTGGCTTCGACAGCTATACACTGTTCAACTTGCTCATTGAAGTGAATGTGTTTTCGTTCTGAGTTTGGGGAAATGATTCCAGACGACTCTACTGAAGGAGCGACGCTGCTGCTTTCTCCACTTAATCGACGTGCTGAGAAAGGGTAGGCAAAGTAGTCTGTGGATGACCGGCCGAGGTGGGGTCGAAGGATTCCTCTTGTTTCTTGGGCCTTGACAGCGGCGGTGGCCTGCTTCAACAATGAAGCCGTAGATAGCGATCGCTGAAGCATGACTTCAGACATACTTCTCTTTTTCAGAATGGGCTTCTTGTTAAGGTTGACGAGCGAGTCGGCCTTGGATAGTGACACACTTGAAGGCTCCGTGTGTGTAGGATGGAGATTCTTTGGTCCCGACTGCAGTGGGCCATAAAGCCAGGTGACATCACAGTCCTTGAGCCTTGAACATGTAAGTATTTCGGTAGAACTAGAAATGGAATCCAAGGGGGACAAACCAGTTGAGCGATTCGGGGGAGATGGTCTTGAGGTTGTTCTTGGCCTTCATCCACGTCCTCCAAGAAGCATTTTCTAAACGAGCGCTGTTGGGGAACTCTCCCCGTCGGGTGACAACGTATCGCCATGACGACCAGATATCCTCCTCTCTCCATTCATGAGATAGGTAATCGACCTGGCGAGATGGCCTACTTGACACTGCAGTGTCGTCCTCTGCGTGCTCGGATTTTTCATGCTCAGGAGTTTCCGGTCTTGATGTATCCTCCGAGTCTTCTTCAGAGTTTTCGTGTTCCGCGGGAGAAACAGTGTAAGAGTCACCGGTTCGAGGACTTGGGGGTGGCTCCAAGTTATCGTCATGATGGATTTCTGGACGGATCTCTGGGTGAACGTAGAACTTTTCCTGCGCAAAGGATGGAAACATGAAGTGGTCTTCGGGTGATTCGGCGAGTCCAATGGTGTCGTCGTAGTCAGAGGCAATGGAGAGATTGGTTGCAGGAGTAGATGCGTAAGAAAGATCGACTGAGTCGGCGTGGACGGTACGGGGAGACGAAGGGGCAGATGACGAGTTGGATTCTGCGTAAGAAGACTTGGGTGCAGGCTTGTAGTGATCGCTAAGGTGAGAAGATGTGGAAAATGGTGAGGTCGAGGATATGAAATTAGAATGAGAATGTGAGCGTCGTAGGCCGGACCCGGCGAAATAACCGTTGTCGTCGGATGGTAAAATGACAGCCATGATGTAGTTTAGGGAGAACCGTAGGGATCGTTTTCAATGCCGCAGCACCCAGGAGAGGTGAAGTTGAGGGGATTCGAGGTTAGAGACTCATGAGTACAGGTGAGTCCAAAGACAAACAAGCGAGTGCTATGCTGTTGGACAAGATGAATTGATTGATGGAAGGCTCAAGATCTAGCGTGGATATGGAGTATAGAGAATAGAATGGATTTGACAATGTGGGTGGGGGGCAGGCTTATAGCAGTTGCAGTTAACAACCGAACAAGTGCTTGAGCAAACAGCAGGCGATAACCGTAGCCGGGGTCTTTGGGGGCAGGTGGACAGGTTCTGTTTGGGGCTAGTTTCTAGCGTACCGGAGGAGTACGTAGCGTAACCCGGTGCTAGTGCTGGTGTTGTGGGTGTGTGTTATTTGGGTGGTGTGTGCTCTAAAAGGATGGGGATGGCAGGTCAGGGATGAACTAAACCTGGTCGAGGTGTGGTGGCGTTGAAGTGATTGAGACCTCTCCAAGACCCAGTTGCGGTGACGAATTTCGTGGGGACCATCCAGTCTGGTCAAGTCTGGTCTGGTCTGGCGCTTGGTTGCTGTTCTTGGTGGTTTGGTTCGTTATGCACTGACACTTCGGTCACTGGCCGGATAGCGGAGACTTGTGCCCGCTGTGATGGTATTGGGTAGGCGGTTACAGTGGGTGTTCAGCGTAGTGGTTGTTGATCTCCCCAGGTTTGAAGATGTCTGGTATTGAGAGACGAAACAGAAAGAAGTTGAGGGAGACGGAAGTTAAGAGACGATGGAGAGGGTATAAAATAAGTTGAAGAGATGATGAATCTGAGAAAGAGCGGGGATGGAGGGGAGAGATGATGGAATAGGCACAAATTTGGGTTTGGCTCTAGGAAAGGGCAATCAATGGGGGAAGGAAGGGAGAGCGGGGGAGATAAGAAGCCACAAGAGACGGCCTTACCTTAATATTCTTGAGACTGCAAGTCAAATGCACGCAAAATTAGATATGACGGTACGATATAATACATAGCTAGATAACAAAAGAGAAATAGCACAGCCAAAAATTCCATAAACTCTATCAAGACGAGGGACCGATGAAAATGATGCTGGAGGGCGTACAACTAGAGGCAATCAACAATCTAGGTACCTACTGTATCGAATAGTACAGTACTATATGCCTCAAGTGGAAGCAGGGAGCGATTACGATTGCGATATATGCATACAGCAGAGCAGCTACAGACAGATACAGTACAAAAATATCGGTAATTGAAGGGGACGGTGAGGGGAGTGCAGTGTCGCACTACTGTAGTTACGAACAGAAACTGTGTTGTAACTCTGCTCAACTCAACTCAACTCTCTCAGCTAGAGGTGTATCTATCTGTGTTACGACTGGTGGGTGAAGACGGCATCGTTGCCTAGATCCAATGATCTTCCTGATATCCGATCCAATCTTCGGGTCCTCCTCCCAACTTCCCCAGTTCAGCGGCATCTTGTTGCTGTAGGTGAGATTGTACCCAGGCCATTGCTGCAAGTTTCAAGGCTTTAGCGAGCAGCACGTTGATCCCCTTTGGTGTTTAGCCAATTGCTGCGTCTACCAGGGAAGGTGTGCGTATCTATCTACTGTGCCGTATATGTATGTATGTATGTATGCATGCAAGTTCATACGCATGCACGCTCAGCATGTACTGGAGATGGCGACAGAAGTTTGGACCAGAGGCTCATATTTTTTCTCCTTCTCTTTCTCTTTCCGAAACCAAACCAAGGGAGGGCGAATCTCTCGAATTCATCATGGCACACAGACCTCTCTCACCCTTGACGAATGTCTTGCATGGTGGATAAATCTGAATTGTCTGACTTGACTATGTGGTTTGCGGCGATGAGCCACTGAGGAAATGAGGGTGGTCTCGTTTTGGAGACAGGTCTGAGGACCCTGAGGGGAAACAGTATGGATACGTATTGTGCATCTGTCTCAGGTTGCTTTGATATAAACCCCGACTCTACAACTACAAATGTACTAGTAACAGGAGGAATACGGTCGAGATCGAGAAAACAAAACCATGGGAAGAGGATTCAGCCCCGATGTAATCGAGGTTCATAGCTTGCACTGGACGTGGGGTTGTCAGGGACTATTCTTCATTGAACGATACGGAGCAAAAGTTCGTTCATTATCAAAACCATACAACTCAGATACACCAATAACTGCCATCACACAACGTCGTACACGGACTCACGCCATTACAGAAGGTCGATTGGGAATTGTATCTCTGGAATCACAACAGCCGACCCCGTATACCATACTACGTAGTAAAGCGTTGAGAAGCTGTACATATCCGTAGAACGAGTTGAGAAGCATCAGAGAAGGGGGGCGTGGGGGGTGTCTCTGAAAAGCGTGGGAGGTTCCAGTGTGGGCTTCGAACCGACATGGGGGCGCAAGCGAAAGCAGAGTGTTGTGATAATGCTGTAGGAACACCAAGACAGGTAACGGCTTTCTATGATTGAATACTGCCGTGTCTACGCATCTGTGTGTGTCTGTGTGTTGTCAAGGTGCTCTTGCTACGCAGAAAGCAACATGATTCTCGTGAGCATCATTCTTCTCTTTCAGCGATACAGGGGTATAGTATCAATCAGGAACGCGTAACAAACCATCTGGTCTATTCTGAGTCAACCAAGAAGTTGGGTTCGGATATCATTATGTTGCATTGCTCCAACAGTTCCGCAAGCCAGTCATCGACAATAGCTATCATTATTAACAACCAACACAAAATAGCTCAATGCAGAAAACATCTCGTCCCTTCCTTCAGTTAACTCTTGACCCGCCCTGACTTACCAGTTGTAGCTCTCGGCGCAGATCAAAGAGGCTCAAACCTAGTTGGCGAAACAATGGACCAGTGGAAGTACCATGGTTCTACTACTGGCCGATAAGAGCCTTTGGTGGTTGATGCAACGTGATGTGATATTCTGCGAACCAAATGGCGCATTGCCCTCCAAACTCCACAGTAAGCAAGCCTGGTATGTAATTCTCCAGTTCTGCCCAAATTTAAACCGTGCTTTAGAGCCCACGATCAAAAGGTAATTGCGGCATAGTTGTAAGCCTATGGCCATGCTGTTAATTATAAGATGCTCTGACCTTGGTCCGTATACAATAAGATGAAGTGACAAGGTTGTTTGCGGGGTTAGAGCCCAACTATGAAAGCAATTTATTTCAAAAGTGAATATCCACTCGGGAGAAGCGACTGTTGCAGGGGAACTGAAATCCTACATTATGGTAGCGAGAGATAGCTTGCTTGGTAACTTGGCCACGACCATCACGAGCAATACAGAATCACCAGTCCGTCTCCTGACTGACAAGGACAAAATGGTATGGGTGAGCAAGCCAGGGCAATGCGCGTGATCAAATACCTGAGACGAATCAATCACAGGTCCGTCTTCGGTGAGCCTCTCCTCGTGAAGCGGGATAATATAACAAGCACGACATTCGAGTCCGTCCATACGACTCATCTCATATTCATATGTTAGGCGTCCTCAGCTGGCCCAGGCGTAGATGTCTCCCTGATTCTCTTTCGGCTTAATCGGGAGCACGGACCCTATCTCTGAACAAGGAACAAAAGACACAAGTCTCGGTCTTGGGTGTGAAAGACTGGAATGAGCAATGAATGGAGATGTTTTCGGACCACAGCGCAAGCAATCGATTTCAACGAACAAGATCCAATGCCTGCTCACTTCCTCAGTTGTTCAACGGTACCAACACCAACGCCACATGCGGGAGATGTCCGATTCACGGTAGTATAGCAAATCTGCTCGGCTCGACTCGCGTTTAAAAATCAGCTTGATATTCAGACTCTTAATTCCTCCCTCGTCTCTCCATACATAGTCCATACCCGTAATTTCAGCCTCTTCTGGCCCCCGTTGGAATGGGCTCGGCTACCAGATTCGAGACAGCCGGGGTGCAAGCGGAGTCCGTGAAAGGGTAAACCGTAAAGCCTCAGCAACAGACAGTCAAATACCAGGGTAAGGGGGTGGTTCATAAGAGGGCCCAGCGGAACGGTCCAACCTAGACAGCCCGACCATGTCCTGCGGGGACCCGCGGGTAGTTCCCCCGAGCAGACCGAGCGCAGCGCATTGGATGGGCAACTTAGACTTTGGGGCCCTAGCAAGGGGGACAAGACTGAAGCCAAGGGCCAAGGCCCAAGAGGACAAGCCCGAAGCTAACAAGGGTCTGTCATCCAGACAAGGCCAAGTCAGGAGAAACGAGGGCAGGGAGCATCGTCGTTTTTTTTTTTTTTTTTTCCAAATTTTCATCATCCTTTTTTGCCTGCCTGCCTGCCCTCCTGCCCTTCGCTTGGACTCTTCGCAACTGCCCGAATACAAAGCGGGGGTTACCAAGGGCCGGATGAGTTCCAGAAGCTGCCCACGCCCGATCTCCAAGAAGAACGAGCCAATTTATTTCGTTTTAGCCTCTGCAATTCAATTGATTGGATCGGGTACCATCGTCGATTCCCCAGGGAAACCCCGAAGACCATCCCACCCAGGCCTGATGTGATACTCGGAAAATGTCGAAATTTTTGAGCCTCCTCCTGATAATGATTCACTCCACAATTACAGTGGTAGCTACACGGCATTGCGTTGCTTTGGCAAACGTTTTTTTATGTCCTCCCGCTATGACATGTCTCCTTCCTGTAGCTTGACCATGCTTAATTCGGAAAACGTCATTGTCAGTTGCTTTGTGCTCGGAATTATTCTTCTTTTGGCGTGCTCAGTGGCGTTATGTCCTACCCTGGATCACGAATTTCATAAAGGAAAATCCCGGTGTTGCTGACAGCAACATTTGGCCATGGATGTAATGTTGTACTGTGCCGTTTATCGTGTCCTAATTTTAGACGATATGAGGGAATTCTTAAAGGGATCCAGAATACAAACCTGAACAACTGGGTCATTTAGGATGACTACTACTGTACCTCCCGTACAGCCATCGCTGCCGCGGCTGAACATAAACTTTCGGGGAATCATGAAAAGGTGATCAACTACCAAGCGCCACTATTCGCGATGAAGTAACCCACCTCACATCAGTTCGTCCAGATGCTCCATAATAATTGAAGGTCTCGATCGCACCAAAGCTGCATCAAACTGAAGCTGCAGGAGATGGCCTCCACTGTCGATTGCGTCGTCAGAGAGATGTTGGTGGGCACCTGGGACGCAACCCGGAACTCTGCTAACGCCAACGAACTCAATTATTTGGATGTCGAAACGCCATAGTATCGGCCATTGTTTCTGACGAAGTTTCTGAGGCTAATGGACATGCAATTGCGTGCATGATAACATCCCGAGATGTGAAGGGGTCAACTTTTCTGTGCCTGACTAGGAGCCAATTGGCATCTCAGATCGCCATCCGTGCCATTTCTGTTGTCATTCGGACGTAGAGTCTCTCAGCCTGTGATTAATTCATTTACATGCCGGCTATAAGTCATCGCATCCCACGTTCTGTCTGTAAGTCCGGCATCCCATACCAGGAATATATGCGTCTCAACTACATCAGTCGAGATGCATCTTCAAGGCCGTATGTGGCTTCGTTGATTTCTCCACGGCTTAGTATAGTACAGTGCATTCGTTACATCACAGGAATGCACCCCCAACCCAAACTGTGGTGTTGTGGTCATTGTAACAAGGTTGCAGCATTCCTGAACGTCAGCCTGCTTTTGATATGATAAACGGTACGGTCCGTGCGGCCTTTCATTGGTGATCGACGTTTTTATTAGCTACCTCTAGGATCGACAATTCTCCATAACAGAAACCTGGAGGGGAAGATTCCTCAGTGGGAGTAATCTAAAATTACTGTATGTGTATCTCCAGTTAATATCCCCCCTTGGCCGAGCAAAGGTACAGCTCACTTTCAGGGTTGCTGATCCAGGGACACGCAAGATTGGTCTCGAATTCTGCTTGTCCGTCGTCATTATGACATTCCGATTGCCCTGGGCTACATCTTACGTCGGGAACTCGGCCACGACAACTGGTAGAGAGATCATCAAGATTGTAAATTTTCAAGAGTCCATGCAACATGGCGCCGAGGGGTAAAGTCTGGCAATGGCTGTCACAATTACCCTGCAATGCTTTGAGATTGGGCTTCTGCCACCTTTAATAAATAAATACCTGGGCCTAGTTAAGCGGCACCTCGTGGCACAGGGGACCTATTTCATTCAGAGTGCAACCACAGAGCAACTGAAGAAGCCTTGACTAAGTACCTACTAAGTCCCGTGATCAATGGCTGAAGCACCTTGCCGGTTTATTGGTGATACAGGACGGATATGGACAATCTACCGTCCGTGTACTGACCGTGTCACCCAATCTAAGACTCTTGGTATTAAGCATGGGAGGCATGTTTGCTTCCGCTTCTCCAAACAAAAAAAAAAAAAAAAAAAAAAAAAACGGAAGGGAGTGTGAGTGAGATAACGATCGAAGGCCCAACCGATCAACCAACACACTGACACCTCAGTGGCCCCTCTCACAACAACCATGTCTTGACCTTTGTATCTCGTACCTGAATGCCTGAGTGTAACTGAGTGTTCAATTCGAATTTTTCATTGGCTGACTGAGCTTTGCTCAACGGCTACAGAACCCGAGCTTGGGCCCTCCATCTCAGGTATTGTTTGTTTGGTTAATTGATAGCCTGGAGATCGAATGTTAAGGCGAGGGCTATTCTCGTACTTGAGTTTAGTTCGCTCTTTTAGCAATAAAGGCTTCCTAGGGAGGAGAAAGAGAAACATCCCGAGGTTGCTTGCCGAAGATAAGCAATTAATTATCTGAGATGGATACCTTAGATAGTGACGTTAGGTAACAGGCCATGCTAGACAATCGTTCGTTCCGTCTCAGACTCTCCATTCAGAGTTTTGGCTGGAAGCCACCGCTCGCACTTACACCAGCCCCAAATCCACCCCATCACCCCAGAATCTCCCCCAGCTTGAGATCCCTCTACCCCTCACAGACAGCGAACCCCCTACAGCCACTAACCAGGCACCCCCGGCTTCACCACGAACTGCTTGTTGATATCCAATCCTCGGTATCATCACAACATACCCGTACTACTTCATCAAGGCTTATCTTCCTTATCTTGGTTTTTCATATCTCACCTGCCCGCCATGTCTTCAACTCCCTTCCCCGAATAACACAAACATGCTTATCAATAATGCTTGATGGTTCTACCCTTAAATGGGATCGGCCTTTTGATACTAGTCGTATCGTTTTATTCGTATCTCGGTCGGTTTCCGATATGTTTCCTCTCGCCACACACGTATGCAGAAGCACCCAGCCTTGAATTCTACAAGCTTTCAATCCGTTAAAACCCGAGAATCAAACCTGAACATAAGCAAACACCAGATTGCCCTTGGGTCTCTTACGCTATGACCCATCAATACTCCGCCATCAGACCCATCAACGTTGCTGCTGTCTTGGTCAACTCTGGTATAGCTATGTATTTTCCTGACAGTCGAATGCGTTCAAGGTTGTCTTGGGAGTGGATCAGCAAAGGCTCTGCTGTGAAACGTTCCGCAGGCGACACTGAGGGCCAATACACTTTCAACTCCGCTTCATGTTGCATTCGCTTCAACTCATTGGCCACAATGGCTTGCATCATCAATATCGCGGCTTGCATCCGTGGGCGCATTGTGGATGCAGATGTGCTGTGGCTAGAGTAGGGCCATTTTAATTACGATGTCCCCGCTCTGACTGAACTTCAACAAGTTCAGACAACTTGGTAGCGTGGCCAACCAAGATGACATTGCAATTCTGGCTGCCGAAGGTTTGCCCAGCAGCCACGACTGCAAATCGAGATACTCGACGTGGCCTCCTGGAAACATTGATAGCAGCAGTGTCCCATTTAGCGCTCAAGGGCCGAGCGGATTCTTATCAGCCTCTGCGATTGCTTAATATTTTGATCGCCTGGAGCATTCCCTGCTCTTAAGAATTACTGTTTTCTGCATAAGCTTCATGAATACATTGCAAAATAATGCGCCTGGTGCGATTTGACATTTTACATGCACTCAAGTTGATTTAGAGATCATTTCTATAATTGCCTCAGTAGTTCTGAGTCAGGCATAGCAGCAATGTCTTGCAACTTCATCCAACGTTAGCCATGGCCCCCAGTAAGTTGCGACTCTTTTGCAAAGACTTGCAATAATTCGGTTATTATTATCCGAGACTTTCCGCTTGATGGAAGTTGGCATAACATAAATTTCTGTAGCTAGTCCTGTCTTTGCTGGATTTTGCTGATTTTACTATGTAGGGAGACTGATATTTTCAAGTTACATCGATATGTTGACGGAACCGTCTAATGAAAAAGGATGGGTCTGCTTCGGTCCTACTCGCGCCAGTTATGAGAATTCAACACCTTCCACGTAAGCAATCTCATGGGCTTCGCATCAGCATCGAGATATATATCCTTTGTCGGATATACCCGCCTCGGGACCTAATTGCTGAAGGCATTGGGCTAATTTGCTAGGACCCTGATCGACACAGAGATCGATCACCACTCTCGCTCCGACACGATCCGGCTTTTGTACCGGCCATACTCACACAAGATTTAGAGCGTTTGCTATATCATTGTGGGCCCTGGGATGTGATACTCTTGTTGTCTCCGCACTGGAGAAGACACAAGCTTTGGCTATCATTACTGGTGCGTCAGCTCGAGTTATATCAGATTTTACAGCGAAGTGACCCTCTTCCAGTCAATTCTACGTTGAGGTGTTTTTGAAAGGTGTACTGCAACTCAACATTCGATTGCCTTGCCCGTGATGGAAATGGATATCTTGTGGTTTAGCAAATATGGCCGACGGGCGTGTGGAGAGAACCGTCAGGTTGACTGAATGCAGCATTAGGAATGTCATTACCCACTGGCGCTCTCGGGATACCAATACAGGCAAACTGTCTCTCGACCCTCTACACTCGTTGTATGACGGGCCTCGAAAATGATAGCTTTGAAGTTGCATCAAAGCAAGTCGTGGAGGTAATTCATTCTCGCTCTTGAATGGAGGATACCTGATAAGCAAATTCATATCTTGGTTGCACTCCATAAATACACTACCGAAAATGGAAGTTGTGTTCTTAATGCCGATATTAACATGTCGTCGGCCCAGTTTGGTTGGGGCTGCTTATGATGCTTCCTTATGATAAAGATACGAAAGTATTGGAACATTCGCGCATGCACTATCCGACATTTTCACCCCCCTCACTAAGGATGTTTCCAGGTTGCAGTATTCTTTGTTGTTACGGCCTCTTTTCAAGTTCTTAACGCCAGCTCCGCCCGGTATGGGATTCGAGGTTTCGAACGACAAGTATGAGAGCACCATCAAAGATGATCCAACTAATCACATCACACAATTGCCCCTCGTTGTTAGTACTGTACGAACGCAAGTCGTCTCGGACCGAGTAAATGGAACTTTCTGACTTCTTAACGACAAGAGAAAACTAGAAGTTGAATTGGGTAATTTGTGGTTCTCGAATAACTAAATGGCTGCCTGTTGGGAGTTCTGCTCAATTCTTCCTAGTAATGTGGCCCCATTGCTGGGATTGACTAATAGGATTCACATCTATCAATAGAAGCCACTATTTGGCATGTGAAGGTTCATGTGCATCCTTCAGTAAGGTATGCCGGCAGGATGGTGAACTGAGATATTGCGAATATCCTTGGCGAGAAAACCTGTTGGATAATCGGGAACTTTCAATCCTATGATCATGACGGATCTATCCTGGCAGACTTGGCGTGAAGCTCAACTGTCGCCTCATGGGCTTGATTGATATCGAAACACCTGCGACAACTCGACTGCAACCCTATCTTGACGGAGTCACTATTTTACTCACATCCTCAGCCTCATAATGGCTTGACTATCCACTTCCCCCCTTCCTCATCCGAAACTCCACACCCCATCCTCGTAGACCCTGGCCAGCCTGGCTTCCGAAGCGCTGCAGAAGAGCCTAATTGGAGATGGCCCCTTGGTGCGGGTGCGTGATGTGCGTTGCATATGAACCCGGACACCAGACGATCCCATCTGGAGCCTCCGTTGATCCCCGTAACCCGTTCTCTGGCCTCGTAGTGTGACCCTGATAGCTATGAGGGGCAGATAAAGGCCAAAAGGTCGCTATTTTGATACGTTTGACCGAGCGCTCGTTTGATGGTATGCAACGGCCCGCCTCAAAGGATCAATAGGTTGGGTAGGATGTGAAGATAATGTTCATGATTCCCGAGAGGTTCCTCTTGCAGCTGGTGAAGAAACCCGGACCCGCACCGAGAGCTTGGATGATACAGTACTGTAAACTTCACAAATCACTTGCATTGATTCTCGCCACTGTTTACATGTTGCACAAGTTGGTTATATTTGGTTAAATATCTCTCATCACACCCCGGTTGCTTTGCCTCTCGGTTTCTTTCTTTGTGGGTTTGCAAAACTCACTGAATACACCCTATTGACTAAAGCTGTACTGTTGTCTCTAGTCTGAACCAGGAAGCCTCGAAATTGCTGCTAGCTCGATTATTGAAATTGATGCCACGGAGATCGTATAGCACCTCTGCACCTGTATCTCACTGATAACGCAACGTGACCATCCATGCTGCAGACATTATTTATGGGTGAAGGACGTATGGCAGATCGGTCAGGGGAATTTGCGTGGGATGCCAGCACCCCTACCTGCGCGTAGGGTTACGGAATACTACGCCGAGGTCGCCTCAATTTCAAGATAAACCTGGGCTCGGGATGGCGGGAAGCCCAGGGGTCAGAAGAGGTTATGGAAGCACGACACCATAAGAGGAAGAAAGAAAACGGTCCCTTAACGAAGGACCTGAGGGAACGTGAAATTTGATATATTATCACAACACGACTAACGCACATTGACACTGACATGGACCCTATGCAGCCACACCAAGAAACCCACCACATGGGCGCCTTCGAAAACGTGCAGAGGAACCCGAATGTCTCAGATAATTGATTTGTCTCTCCGATCTCTGGTGGACCTTTCAAGCCTTGGTTTTGTTCTCCCAAGCTACACAACAAGGCGCGGGTCAGCTCCAATGCACGCGCGACGCACTACTCCACAAACTGCAGACTGTGGTCTAACGGTGATGCCGGGAAACCAACCTCTTCTCCTCTGATGCTAATGCGAGAATGCAGCCCAGAAAATCTGAAGGGGTGCGTCTGCGTTGTTCAAGAAGGCGTCAGGTGTCTGCGGAAGTGTGTCCAAGATAAGATGCAATCGCTGATGGGATGTCAGGGTGGGCAACACAACCCGTTCCCACGAGTGATTGAGCGAGTGTGAGTGTGAGTGCGAGCAGGGATGCCAGGGATTCATGTCCATGCATGTTCAATTGTGAGGGGGGTGCCACGTCTTGACCTTGTCAGCCACGCATGGCATCTCGAGAGCTTGTTTTGCTAACAAAGCAAGCAAAGAAAAGGGCTCTGTGCTCGATGTACCGTCGATCTGCTAGGATATCCCCAAGCTGCGTTGACCGGCTGCATGCGAGGCTGCTTTGGTTCCGTTTTATTCTATTACACTTCAAAGGATCCCCACGAGCCGTTATCGCGCCTCTCCTCCCGGTTATCATGAAAGCGTCATCGTGCCTGGACGGATCACGGAGAAAGTCAACCGGCCACTAATTGATTTGGCTGAGCTTAGAGACCGCAAGATATCGAGCGATAAGTAAGCGCCTCATTATCGACGGCCATATGCCGAGGAATGCGACCCCATACTTGATTATACGGTAGAGCGTTGTATTCGTCGTAAGTCTAAGCGCCTTGGTTCGCCTTGGTTCGCCTTTCTTCTTCTTTTTTTTTTTTTTGAGTTTCCGGCCTTATGCTGCCTTTGGTACTGTACGGAGTAGATCAATTGATATCCTATCGCAGTATGTTACAGTACAGCAGAGATCAACACCGCGCAGAGAAAACCCCTGCAGTCGGGCGAACGGCCGACAAGTCCTACCCGGGGCCCGAGATCTGCCGGCGACAGCAGCATCGACATTGACCAACTCCGTCTATACTCTCTCGGCAAAGGCAACTTCACGCGGCAGGCGGAATGAGGCGCAAAACATTCTCTTTGCTGGCGCAACATCTCGGACATCGTAGATGAGCACCTCATTTTGATTCTCAGGATCACCCGGTTTGAGCAAGACACCAATTTCTTTGCGTATCCGCTCGCAGATATCCTTGAGCGGCGTCTCGTCATCAGCCTTGACCGAGAAACAGTGCACGTGCACCATTGGTAGCTTGGTCTCGGTGTGAGGCTCAAACAGCTCCTCGTGGCCGTGGTACAGACCGAGGTAATTGTGGGTGAACTCAATTGCAGATGCTGGGAGGTTCATGACGAAGTGTGAGATTGTTGGTGGTACGGGTATTCGGACAGGCTCCGGAGGTGGTGCTGTAGAGTTCCTTGGTGGCCTTGGGGGCTTGATGACGGCACAGTCACCGCGCTTTGATGCTTCGAGAACAAGGGCTGCGGATGTACGGATGAAGTCGTGGCCGTCGTAGTTGAAAGGCTTTACAAACTCCGAGACCTGCGTTTTAAACATTAATATCGAACTACGATGAGGCGACACTCAGTACTAGCTCACCTTATTCCTGCGAATCGCTTCTTCAAGGTAGCGGTAACTCTCTGGGTTCTTGTCATTGGCCCAGACAAAGACGCTCTTCTTGCCGGCTGGGATAGCAAAGGGTCCAATGCCAGCCATGACATCTGCCACAACCTCTCCTGGCTTGAAGAGACCTGCGATTCTCTTGTGCTCGGTGTCGAGCTTGCTGTTCCAGTATACCTTGGAGTAGTCGAATTTGAAGACGCAACCAGCCTCGCTGACCTCCACATTCAAATCATCAGGACCTCCAAGGACTTCGTAGGCAAAGGTCCTGAACTCGTTCTCAGAGCCGACATTGTCGATCTTATTGATGACGGTCTTAATGTGAGGGTTCTTGTCCATGAGGACTTGAGCGATGATGTTCTTGTAGGGTAGGTACTGGTCTCGGATATTGAGATGGGCTTCGCATGTTAACAAGGACTCTGGTAGTTCTCGAGAGGGAATAAACACACCGACATGTCCCACTGTGTTGAAACCACTTGGGATCTCTTCATGGAGTTCTTCTGGGAGAATAGATTTCATAACATCAACTTCTTCTTGTTAGTGTCCGTTTGTGACTGGCGGATGAGTCTGACACACGGTATGACCAAGATTCATAACCAATATCGATATCATACGGCACCACCTTGATATCACCGACTTTGGAAGCTTCTTGAAGGATAGGACTCCATGTCTCTGGAGCTATTGCGTTTCTTTAGCATTTTTCACTAACACATCATAGAAAGGATTTGCAACCTACAAGTAGACTTTACCTGAGGAGCCAACACGATACACTTCTTTCCTTGAGAAGCAAGCGACGGGTCTGGATCAGGCATAATAGGATTAAACCTCTCCATAAAGAGAACCTCATTCGTTTTCTCAAGTTCTTTACGATATTTGGACAAAAGTTTATTCTCTTTGATGGACGCAGCAGCAGCACTAAGAGTCTTTGCAAAGAGAGTCCTATCGAGTGTCTTTGCCGCGCGAGCGGCTGGTGCCCGGAAGAGGTTCATTTCTCGTAACTGAGAGTTTTTCTGGATATTTTTGATCTCATTAGTTTTTCATTTGTTTTACATATAGTGACAGGGGTTGACAACTAACATCCATAGTGACCTCAGGTATGGTTGAATTTTTGGCGATAATGCACTGACTGGCATTCAAACAAGGGTCTCTTTGTCAGGTCCCGAACGAGGCTGGGTTAATCTGTTCTGTTTAGGGCTTGAATTTAGAAGGCAGATTTGTGCACAGCCACAGACCAACGCCACATTTGGACTTAGAGGCAAGGCTGGAAATTCGAGGTGATGTCACGACTTTAGAGAAGTGCCTTACCTACTACCTACTAAGGTATGTACATATTCCATGGTTGATAATCGTGCTCCGTACATAGTAACTCAGAAACAAACATTTCATACCCTCCGTCAGCCTGGATATAAACTCAGCCGAAAAGAAAACTCAACCACAACCTCTGGCACCATGTCCAAGAAGCGTACACTTGATGCCTTCTTCAACCCTACAGTAAAGAAAACTAAAACAGAAACGGGAATAACAACATCCAGTGATCTTATTACAGAAGAAGTAAGAGATATAATTAGCCAAGATTTGTCTAAGTTCTAACGGTTTTCATAGAGCATATACTCAGAACACCAGTTCTACCCTCATCCTATCAAGAACCTACCAGCCTCTCTAAGCAAGGAGCTAGCAACTATACCAGATCAATCAGGGAGAGGGATCAATGGCCAGCCTGACCTAGATCTTTTATATTTTGAGCCTTTCATCACAGGCCCTGCATCCCGAAGACTCTTTGAGTTTCTCCGTGCAGAACTACCTTTTTACAGAGTTGAGTACAAGATTAAACGTGGTGGCATAGAAACTCAGATCCGAACACCAAGGTATGGATAACAACTCCTCAAGAAACTCGTACTGATATGTATATGAGATGGACAACCGTGTTTGGTCTTGACGAGACATCAAAATTCGACGACAATGGTCTTCCTGTAGACGCCAACACAGGCTCAAGAGCTTTAGACACACGATACGCCAAATACCCGCCTAGACCTATACCAAAATGCCTCGATGAGCTTCGTCATAGGACTGAGCTGGCTACGGGTTGCAAGTACAATTTTTGTCTTGTCAACTATTATGCGTCTGGCTCAGACAGTATCAGTTTCCACAGCGACGACGAGCAGTTCCTCGGCCGCGATCCAGCAATCGCATCTTTCTCACTAGGAGCGCGACGCGATTTTCTCATGAAGCACAAGCCACCGCCTCCGAAGAGCGTGGATCCTCCTGCTATGAGTGTGAAGCCGCTGAAACTCTCGCTGGGAAGCGGTGATATGGTGTTGATGAGAGGCAGAACGCAGTCGAACTGGCTGCACTCTATACCAAAGCGAACAGGAAAGAACCAAGAAGATGGTGGAAGAATCAACATCACTTTTCGCAGAGCAATGGTCAAAGGAGGTACAGAGAATTATTACAACTATAATGTTGGAACGGGACCAGTGTATAGATGGAACAAGGAGGCTCGAGAGATGTTGCTTTGGAAAGCGTGAAGTGAAACAATTATTCTACGTTAAATGGAAACGACGACAAAGGAAATTAAGATGCCGAGCGCTTATTTACCGTGACGCATCTGGGCCCGGCCGTAGTGTTGCAGAGCTTTGAGGAAGACTTGGTATCCGACCCTCTCGTTATCTTGCAGACAGAATATCTCCGTCAATCTGATCTGCCAGGGAGGGTAACCCGACAACTCAAGGTAAGGACCGAACGTAAGCAAGAGATCGGGCTCGGCCATGATGCCCTCGGAAAGTTCAGCGTCGATCAACTCCATGGAAATATCGCGAGGAGAAAGCTTGCCCCTCTGCGACATCTCAGCCAAGGTACGGGTAAGATCAACCATGGAGTCACGTCCATCCTGCTCAGAGATGAGGTGTAGGCGTAGATGCTCCTTGGGCTTCTCGCCAAAGGGCGCTGGGAAGTCTTCCTTGTGGGGTGATGTAATAGTGAGACCGGGGTGCTCAGGACCGAAATAAAAAGCAAACTTCTGGTTGACGGCATCAAAGACTCGAGGCATGTGCTTCTTGAGAATTCCTGCGTCATGTTAGTATACGTGCAAAAGTATCACATGCACCATCACAAACCTGTCTTCTCGTAAATAGAGAGCATCGGAATCTCAGCACAGGCGCACCATGTCGCAATCTCGGCTACCTCATCAAGGAGTCGTTCAATATCAGCCTTTGTACGATGGTTTTCCTCGAGCTTTAGAATAACACTGAGATGCTTTGGCTTCTTGGTCAAGCCAACCAGGTCTTTCTTGATGTATTGCGGTGTGCCGTGGTGATACTTGACAACAGAGGAGATCTGGTAACCCACGACGTTCCATGTCTGGCGTATCTTAATGTAGAGAGAGAAGATTCCGTGCATGATAGCAAAGATGAGGACGTGGATTTGGTTCAGGATAAAGCGACGGAGTCCTAGTCGCGAACGTCGCTGTGGTCGGGAGTTCGAGCCTAGCATAGGCAGAGGGTCGTTAGGCTTAGGGAGATATGACTGCGAATAGTTAGTCAAGTGTGCTACGATCATGCGCGTGCTGATATCATACATTGAACATCCTTTGCCTTTCCTTCTCAGTCAAAAGCGTGTGGTCTTTGGTTTCGTCGGCCCTGTAGGCCTGACGATCGCGGGTTGTCATAATCGGCATGGTTGTAGATGTGCAGCCTCGAGTCTGTCTAACAGGTGATTGTCGATGCAAAAGTGTACCCAAAGAATTGAAGTAATGGTGGCAGGCTTTCGACTGTATAAACACTACGGATAAAGTTCAGGGATTGCGATCACGCAGACAACCGAGGATGGCCAGGTTTATAAGCTAATCGACAGGTGAATGTGGGTAGATGTGTTGATGGCAAGGCAAGGCAAAGAAAGGAAGACATGGCAAGGAAAAAGTCGTGGCGGTGCGATACGGGTTACGTCGCTTTTCTCCACCTGGAGCTCTTGGCCTTGCAGGTCACGTATGTCCCTGTGGCTCAGCTCCCGCACTGGAATTGGCAGCTGATAGCGGGGCTGGGCGCTGTAAGTTGACGGAAGCCTCTGAAGCTTGCGACAATGGGTGGGCGACCTACCTACCTAACCTACCTACTTACCTGCCTATCGCCATCCATTCGCATCAACACCATGAACCTTTAATGAGCCACGACGAACGGTCCACGCCTCAGCCTCGCCTCACATCTACGTACCTTCTCTTACACATATCAACTGTCGATGATTCCTCTCCACATGTAGCGCCTCTACGTTCATCAGCATCAACAACATGGAGCGCACCGCTTCTGGCCCAAAGACTCTCTTCCCAAGAGGACCGAGCTTCACTCTCGATGACTTTTCCAACAAGGACTTCATCGTGCGTGACTTTGTTGATAGTCTAGCAGAGAGCGCTGTACCCTCGAATCGCCGGTCTGGCACTGCGCAAACACCTTTCGATCCTAAACCCCTGATTCGAACATTTGAAAGTACGGCTGATATGAACACCTTGATTTATCGATATAGCCAGTCATACTGACTCGGCCCTTTAGATGCTCTCGATCAACTCGGCTCGCTTGGAGCCGAGCTCCAGGAGAAAGAGTTTGAGCTCATGTCGCATGTGCGCCGTGCAGAGGTCGCCCACGATTCAACCCTCGAAACCCTTGGCCAGAAGCTCGACGAGTCTATGCGAGCGTTTGAACAACTAGATCTTTCACTCAACCAGGAGCATTCCTTCAAGAATGGGGTCGGTATCAAAACACACGCTGGCGGCAACATTGCGCTTCAAATCGGCGAGAAACTCGAGGATCTGGATAAGAAGCGACGGCGTGCTAACGATGCCATATTTCTGATCCAGTGCTGGACGGAGGTCAGTGAGACAGGCAAGTTATCACTACTACAAGATGTTCAAAGACAGGCCGGCTCTGAGCACAAAGTGCGATGTGCAATGATCGTTCGGCAACTCATGCGCATCAGCCAGCGACTTGACCCGACATCATGGGGTCAGACGAACGGCCAACGGAACGGGGGACAAACAAACGGAGTAGTGGGAAATATAAGATTACACAATACTAGGGAAGTCCTGGAAAAGTTCTGCGAAACGCTCGAGCAAGACTTGCTTCAACAATTCGAAAACAGCAATAAGAAGGGTAATTATAGCGACATGATGGAGTGTGCAAAGGTTCTCTACGACTTCAACGGAGGCGCCAGTGTCATCGCGACCTTTGTTAACCAACATGCCTTCTTCTTGGATCGCGATCAACTCCTCGCCGACGAGGTTCAAGTGGACAGCGACACATGGGAGCAACTGGCAGATCCGGATTCAGAACCTCCGACGGTAGAGCCAAGCTTACAGAATCTTCTGGATGAGATCAAGATCGTCATGCAGGACGAATCTAACCAGATCAAGCTCATCTTCCCATACTACGAAACAGTACTCATCAAGTTCATTCAACGAATATTTCAACAGTCAATCCAACAGAGGCTCGAAATGGTATTGGATGAAACTCTCAAGATCTCTTCCTTGGCTTTCCTGAGAGCCTTACACTCGTCGAGGACCTATCTCGGATCTCTAGTCGAAGACCTCAAGTCCCATGGCTTGACAGAACATCCTGAGCCTTGCTCGGCTCAGATAGCACACACCCTTGACCAGCAGATGGAAGAGCTTTTTGTGCCATATATGATAGGCAACTCGTATATCGAGCGGGAAAGGAAGAGCCTGGAAGAAATGTATAGCTCCCTGCTGTTCAAATACAGTATATACCATTCAAGGCGGAAGAAAGCGCCTACTGGATTCATGGCATCGCTGGCTCAGCAGGGCACGCAGCTAATTGCATCCGCAAAGGACGCCTATATCGAGCGTCTCGACTCGTCAGAACTCACGACTACACAGAAGAAGATGATGTTGCGCGTTGCTGGCGTTCAAGAGAAGGACAAGGACAACAAAAACGAAATTGAAGTCTCGGAGGAGGATGGTGCTTTGAGCGTTGCCAATGCCAAGCGCATGCTCAAGTGGTTAGCTGAGAGTGTTCAGCGTACGCTTGAGCTTGGAACACAGACCGATACCCCTAAGGATGTGAATACCCTCCTCAATCTGCTCTTGACGAGCTTAGGGCAGGTTTACATCGAGACAACCCTCGACGCTGCTCTTGACCAGGTCTCTGTGCAGGAGAACACAAAAACCGAGCCCGATTTATCATACTTGCCGACTATACAGCCGGCTGTCACAATCACCAGTCTCATGGATCGATTCATCACAGTGGTCCTCATCCGCCTCGCGGAATCAAACACAACAGTCAGGCGGAGCATGGAAGCGCAGAAGAGGGTGGCCATTAATAACATTGAAAAAAAGACAAATAACGTCATGAAGGGCACCATTGACGTTGTGTCCAACTGGGTGACCAAGTCGTTGGCTGGCCAGAGGAAGCAGGACTTTCGACCAAAAGAGGTCGAACTCGATTCGCTACAGACACAGACGTGCCTGAGTATCTGCACATTTCTGGCCCGCATCCATCGCCTCGCGCGTCAAGCTATCGATGGGCAGAACTCGGAAAAGTTCTTCACTGAGCTTGCCCTGGTGATACTCAAGCTTCTCTTTGAGCACTTCAAGAAGTTCCAAGTTAATGCAACAGGCGGTCTTATGGTGACACAAGATATAGCAAAGTATGTCTCCACTATGCGTGAGTGGCCCTTGACCAAAGAGGTTGGCTCAGCCGTCGAGATGCTCACTGAGATTGGCTCCCTCTTCATCGTTGGCCCCGAGGCGCTCCGCGAAAAGACACGAACGCTGGCCGCGTCGGGTGTGAGGGGGAAGTTGTCAAGGGCAGACTTCAGGGCGTTTGTGCAGAGGCGTGATGACTCGGGAACAGTGGGTATTCAGAGCGTGCTGAGTGGGCTTTAGCGTTAGTGTAAGAGGCGGACCATGGGGGACTCTATAGTATAGGCAGAAGAGTATTGTTTTTTGTAGCCATGAATACATTGAATGAGATGCCATGCTCTTGCTCTGTGACTCAAAGCTGTTGTGTGATGATGTGGTGGTGAGTTGACGGTCATAGGTCTCGCCTCATACCTCCAACTCTCCCCGTCTTCTTCTCGATCTTCTCATCAAGAAAATCCATGAGCTCACATGTATTAGTCAACTTCATAAGCTCTGCACGCTCCTTCTTCTCCAGAAGCGAACTCTTATCAGATCCCATGCCTGGTGCTGTCATCTCCATGATGTGGTGCTGTACCAGCTTGAAGGGCACAGGAGCCTTCGCAACTTTGCACATGAAAGTCTCAACGGCTTCCCACGGACAGGCTGAGTGACCGGCGAACATGGCCGGATTGGCTAGGAGACCACGGGCAGACATAAAGCCAGAGAGGTGGGTGTTGCTGGGGCGTGGCATGTTCACAGCCGAGTTGGTGTCGTTGAGAACGAGTTTGTCTATTGATGGAAGAGGAGCGTCGTTGTTGGTGGTGACGGTGGGTTGGAAGGGGAGAGTGTTGAGGTCAAATACATCTCCTGAGAGTAGGATCGGGAGAGTCTTGGAGTATTTGGCTGTTAGAATCTCGAGAGCTTCGGTCCTGATTGGTGTGGTCGATGGTGTTGATCTTGTTCGTGGGTGAATAGTGATCCAGTCAATCTGACGCTTCTGAGGGTGGCCTATCACCGTATCTATGAAATCCATAGTTTGCCTAAATATGTGAGCAATAGCCTCTAGCGGACAAAAGGGGGCCATACCTGAGATCGTTATGAATCCTGATTTTTACACTCACACTTCGACCCTTGGGACTATCAATGTCTTTCTCCAGACCTACGCCCCATCCATCGCTCGCCAAGCGCTGACGAGTCTCAACGACCATATCCCTAACCAACTCACGATGATTCATCAAAGCAGCGCCCAACATTTCAGCACAAGCCCATGACTGGGGACATCCGCAGTTGAGATCAACACCCTGGGTGTAAGGAGCAACGAGAGCTGATGCGCGGGCGAGTTCCAGGGGTACATTTGCGCCGAACTGGACAATAGTTGGTGGTTGGTCTTGCTGAGTAGATACAGTCAAGTCTATTGACGTGTAAGTTTATATTCACATAAGCAGGTGAAGATGACTTACCGCTATCTCGAGCGAAACTGCTACGATTAAACTCCTTGGCGAGGATCATAGGAGACCAACAGAGGTCAACTCCATACTTGTGCACTGTTTGACGGAAGGCAAGCTAAACATGTTAGTGTCTCCGCCCAGAATATAAAATAAGGCAATCTACCTTTCCATAGCGAACCATAGGCGCCAAAGCGTATAAGAAACGATCTTGTTTCCTGGTGATATCAAAGATCTTGAGTGGACTATTTTATTATGGATGTTAGCAGGGCATACCCTGGACACGCCAGGATGGCAATGTGAACTTACTGGGCGGATTCGCCGCTTTCGCCAATCAACATTTTTTGGGGAAAAAAAGACTTTGAAGATCGAGATTGTTTTATTATTGGCCGTGACGTGAATTTCGTATTAGTGTTGAGTCGTATATAGTGCATAGATTTACTTAGCAAGAAGAGGTTTTTTGTGCAAGTCGCGGGCACGTGATCAGATTGAACCACCAAGAATAAGAAAAGGGAACAAAGAAATCTTACAACTTTATAAAAGTGATTCTATTAAGTTGATGATTATTCATCCTCAGTATCTAATCTAATATACAGTCCCAACAACATAGTGAGCACTTCCTGAATCCTCTGACTCCGCTGCAAATATGCTATCAGCATCACCCTCAACCTCCTGAACCTCAAGTTCATTCAGCAACCTTTCTCTCTCTAATATTACAGCCTCAAGCCACTTCTTCTCGGCTACCATGCGTCTCACCATGTCCATTTCCTTCTTCTTGCATGAATCGTTCATCCGGTGTTTGGCGCTATACATGAGCTCCTCGCGATAGGTCCTGCTGTCTTCGAGTTTGGCCTCCAAGGCTTTAAGCCGCTGGGCCTTCCATTTCTGCCAAGCGTGATGTTTCTGATCCATGCCTTTTTTTAGGGTGTGCATCGCAGTCTCAATTTCCTGGTCTCCGTTCTCCTTGTCTTTCCAATAAGCTTTGAGTCGCTCGTAGTAAGCTTTTTCGAGATCGTTCTCCTTAGATGCTCGTACATTGAAGTCCTTGTTCAGTGCGTGTTCCTCCTCTGTTATCCTTGCTAACGTAGCTGCCTTTAACTCGGATCGTTCGGTCTCGTGTTTCTGTTCCAACTCTTCTTTTGCGGCTTTGACTTCAATGGCCAAAATCTCAGACACCTTCTCATGGTCGACATCAAGCAATACTTGTTGTAGGCCATGGACCTCATCGAGCAAGGTCCGCAGCTCTTGATATTTTGTTTCGATGTCCCTTCGACGAATACTTTCCTGTCGTACCCTCTCCTCGAGCTCACGCTGTCGGCGTTCCTCCTCTAATCTTTCCTGTTCCAGTCGTAGAAGTTCGGCCTTTAGAGCTTCTTCACGCTCAAATTCCTCGATTTGTAAGAGGATTTGTCGCAGCTCTTCGGCTTCAACCAACTCTTGAGCTCGTCTTTCTGCTCTGCGAGCAGCAGCTCCCTCTTTGTGTACTCGAAGATCATCCATGGTACAAGCACAAGTTCGCCACCGCCGAGAACAAACGTAACAAAACTGGGTGCCGCATCTGCATGTCATGTGCTGGCAGGCCTCCCTGTGTTCAACCAAAGCGTTGCAGTTGAAACACCTTTTCCAGCCTTCGTCTTCAGCTAATTGATTCGTGAGGTTCATATCATTGTCCTGGGGACAATCCTCTCCTGCATGGGCAAGCCCACGGCATAAAGTGCATGTTATATGAGATTGATCACAAATACCTTGACGCCTTCCAAGGTCAATACGCTTTGGTTTGATCCAAAGGCTGCAGTTCGGGTCACTGCAGTAAATCCGCTCACTGACGGGGAGCTCCCACTCCTTAGACCGTTCCTCGAATGTCTTTTTGAGGTCGGAAGAGATGAATCGCAGAACGGTCTTGAAAGGTATCTCATTTAGGCAGCATTTAGGCGGCCACTGTTGCTCGTTTTGACATGCAGCAGATACCAGGCGTACAAAACAGTCGCGACAATAACTATGACATGGGACTTTGATGACGTCCTTGGGATGAAAGTCATCTAAACAGGAGACGCATTCGCTATGACACATTAATAACTGAAGGCGATTTGAATGAACGGGACTTACACTTCTTCGACAGGATTGGGTTTGGTCAAACGACTGAAGCCTTCTCTGACCTGACTGGCTTCTGTAGCTTCTTCTCGCAAAGCCCCGAGAGCTGCACCCGTGGCACTGCTTTCACCCTTTTCGTAACTGCGCTGAAAGAACCGGCGAAGTGCAAACAGACGCTTCTTGTTGGCTTTTGCATCGGCCTTGGTGATAACGCTGGGACCGAAAGTAGTCATAAGAATTTCCTTCCGAACCTTGGGCGCAGGTGAAGAAGCTTCGACCTTACTTGTGGTTTCTTCGACATGGTTTTCGCCTGGTATAATGACAGGTAAGTAAGGCTCTTTATCTTTGCCTTTGCCATTCTCTTCAACCACCTGTTTCTCTTCAGATTCCTTTCTTTGACGATCCTCTTCAATATTTCTTGCTTTGATGTTTTTAAGTGAAGACTGTATGATATCGAGAAGAATAGGAGATGTGATGTTTGGAGCTTTCTTGAGTGCATTAGGTGGGCCGTACTTGTGCCAGTCCAAGTCGGTAATATCAAGGTCTGGTAAGTCCTTAAGCGCCCAGGAAACTCGTGGTTCTCGTTTCTCCCCGCCAGGCTCTAGACCATCCAGACTTTCGAATGGGTTCTCATAAAAGTCGATGTAATCTTCAGGACTGAAGGAACCAGGCATGAGGGATTGACCACGGCACAGCCCAGCCATGCCTGTTACTGTGGTTGGCATGAAGGTGGCCTGTTGTGTAATTGAAGTACAGAGAGCGTAAACTCGAGGGTTTAGGAGCCGGTTGATTTGATTGACTGGTTGAATGCGTAGATAATGCTGATCATGCGACAAAAGCTATATAAAAAGGATGATGAGTTGAGAAGTGTCCTAGCTCTGCCTGCAGATCAACTTATCCGTTGAAGGTACGAGAATGTGGTGGCCGGACGCAAGCTTATCAGACATCCTTCCGTCCGTCGGGCTCTATACGGAGACTTGGTCATATCATCTGCTGGAGAGGACCATCAGGCACTGAATAAAGATCCTCACCTATGGACACTACCAGCTTGTCACATAACTAGCTTAGCTAGGCATCCTCCAAGGGCAGAGTCAGCCCTGGAGGGAGTACTAAAGAGAGGCTATCATGCCCTGGAATGCCTTGGGATAGAGCATGGTTTTGGTGAGAGCGTGGTGTTTAACCAATCAGATACTCCATATTGTGGCACGCTCGCATTTGCCTGGCCATCTCTGGACTGCCGTTGCAGAAGCGGGCGAAGTGGCACAGGCTGCTTAGGACCATTAGGAACGAGGCCGAGTTTCAGCTCACAAATCTAGCGCGCCTTGGAAGGGTGCGCGTAGCCTAAAAGGGGCCATTGTAGCCTGAAAGAGGCGATGTGATGCTGATAGAACAGGGGGACCGGTGTGGTTGTGAGTGGCTAGACAATAGACTGGAGTTGTTGATGAGTAAAATCCAATAACTGCCCAGGCAGGCAATGATAGTGGAATTTACAGTAGACTGTGGATTGTGGAACAACCTATGCCCCTGAACTAATGGAGCTATTCCGCTTGCGATCCCGCATTTTGCAGCAGAGGCATTAACTATCCGTTAAAGAGAAGCGTACAATATTATTTTTACGCAATATATGAACACCATCATTATCGAGATTCACTTCTATTCCCACATAAACAAGTTTGCCCAGGCTCAACAAAGATATTCGGCCGAAAGCCCATGTCTCCACTAAGGATACCTCCCCATATTTCCCCAGTCTAGGTACTAACCTAAGTGCTAAGGTACTAGGTACTGATGTTTTATGTTACATCAGCACTTCAAATATTCAACTTCAATCGATAACCCGAACACACGAGATTCACAATATGGTTCGCCTCTCAGGACTCCAGAAAGAGGTCCTGGCTCTCTACAGAAACTGTCTTAGAGAAAGTCGAAAGAAGCCACAGGTATGAGCTAATTAGTGGTTATTCATTTTCCCAATGATTGATTGATTGACCTTGAAACATAGGCCACTCGCCCACATTTTGAGAGCTTCGCCAGGTTCGTTGGGATTGAGCCAGTAGCTCCGGACAAACAAATTCCCTGACATCTCAGTAGACATGAGTTCTCTCGCAACTTGGGAATCGATAAGCGCGACTTTGCCGCTATCGAATTCCTTCTACGGAAGGGACGACGTCAACTTGAAGCCTACGGGTCACCCGGCATCAAAGACGTGAAATAGGCGACATCAGCTCCTTCCTCTTGGAATCCTTAATTCAATCATCCTGCACGAATTAACTGTGGCGGCAAGATGTGTACAGTCATCCTGTATAGTACCTTCCAATACTCGGCTGAGCAGACTCGCGGAATCCTCATGACCTAGATGCATTACCTCGGCATAAACTTCTCTTCATCAACACCAACCAACTCATTAATGGTATTATGACTCTATGATTTCGGAATATTCAAGACTCTTTTTTTTCTCATATCAGAAACTCTTTGGAAACTGTATAATCTGTGCACTACAGAATGGTCCTGCCAGCATCTAACTTCGCCCCTCATGACTCTCTACCCTTGCCTAGCACACGAGCAACTCACTCAGCCAGCGACAGCTCAAGGACCCGCGGGCGTGTAATTTTTCGGCCGCGAAGAATTGTGCGTGTGAGATATCCAAGCAAAATCAAAAAACGCCATGGTTATCGGCCCATGTCCTCACCACCTAATGCAACGCCACATTTAACATCACCAGAGAGCCACCCTAGAAATGTTCAAGATTCGAAAAGTTGCGCCCTTGAATCACATCAAGCCAGTGAAAGAGATTGGAGGGCTGAATTTGAACCTGTTCCGGTCGCTTATGAAACGGGAATTCAGCCCCAAACTCGCTCTGCTCGCGGTACACACCCAAGACACCACATATCTTCGAGCTCTGGATATCTCTCGAAATCCGACCTGCTAGCTTCAAAGGGCGTTCATAGGGACGTCAGTCCCTTGAACATGTCCGAGGTCGATCTCTCAACTCCACCGAGAAAAGTATCTCGTTTGAGGCCTAAAGACCATTTGTCTGGTCACAGCAAAATGGAGGCGAACACACGCCCAGCCCCATTGCAGAGCTGTGCTGCGGATGTTTTCCATAGCAGTCCTGTGTCCGCAAATAACCACGATGTGAGCAATGAACTTGTCGAGGCTATTTCGAGGAATATAGCGCAACAACTGCATATACTATCAATCAAGGATCTCGCCATAGATGGGCAGGAGAAAATTAAGCAGCCGATTCCGCGAATATCAGAAAGCCTAGAGAATGAGTCCAGAACACCAAGTCAGAGGAGAGCACTGAATACTTTCACCAAGGAGCTTCAGAGATATGCTGAGCAATCAGGAGCCCAAGGAAAGCTGCCAATTTCTACTCCAACCCCGCCTCGCTCTGGTACAAGCCTCCATACTATTTCTGCACTTCTTCCTTTCCGTCCTGAGTTCAAGGCTGCCGGACTTGCAATTACTTCAAAGGATCAAGCAAAATCCTCTTCACATCCTTCTCCTCTTAACAAAGTCCGGGCCACGGCGAATCAAGCATCGCGATCTCAGTTTAAACAAACACATGTCATGCAAGTGGACGGTAACGCAGGGTGCCCCAGTTCGAGCACAGAGATCCCATTTCCTGCCGCCAAAGATATGAACGAGTGGAGATACGCAATGGTCGACCAGACTAAACCACATAAGTCTCGAGGAAAGGCAGAAACAGTTGAGCACAAGGCACCCCAATCTTGTTGCACCTCTTGTCAACTTGGGAATCTGTGCCAGTGTAGTAGCGACTAGAATTGTCTGCAGCTTACACAGAAACCAAAGCCTCTATATTCAGAGTCCCTGAACAAAAAGGCATTGACTGGACCCACGGCCAAACTCCCAACAAGCCGAATGCATTCATACCCGGAATGGCCCGATATGACCTCACCAGAGAGAAGGAAGTCGCACCAGCGAAGAAACCTCGACAAAGGGGCAACCAAGACTGCCTCTCGAGCTTCCAGAATCATGCAAAAGAGGAAGCAATCGAACCGAGCCTTTTTTTCTGGGATAAAGACACCTACAATCCGTTCGATTGTGCCAATAGAATCTTTTATACAGCATGATGCAGGCCCATCCCGTGGTAGCCATCGGTCTCGTGCCAGGAATGTTGTTCACACAGAACGGACGCGTCTCACAGGACATGATATAGACCAGAGCCCGTGTATCAGGCCAGTCCAGATATCGAAGGATCTCAAGCAACCGGCGTTGGGACAACCTCGACCGAGACGCTGTCATAGCCTAAGTGCTGATATCCTCGTTCCTCAACAATTTCAACACATAAACAAGCGCAGAAAACCCTTGCCAGAACTGCCTCATCTAGATGCGCCATCGACATCTACAGAACAATCCTGCAGACTGTCTACCGAGGTTGACGTCTCGCCGTCCGCACTAAAGAGGGCTTCACTCGACAAAGGAAAAGGGAGGGTGACACCGGAGAGAAAGACGAAACACGAGGACTTTTCGTTACCTCTCAACCATGTTACTGTCTGCTCACGAGGATTTTCTGGCAGAAAATTAGGCCGACCAAATGTACCAAAAAGAACATCATCCATTCGGAACCTGCGAGATGCAAACCAAGATCACGATGAGAGTGGAATCTTGGATCGTGACGTGTTGAGGGGTCTTCATATTGCGGCTTCAGCAGCTTGCAACGAACAGATTGATACGTTCATACATGAGAAGACTGGTTTACATATTCGGCAGTTTTTAGCCGACCTCATTCCCTTTGAGAGTCTGGGTAACGAGCTAGGGGAGGAATCAAAGGAAACAAGGGCGAAGAGAAGGCGAGCAGAGATTAGGGAGGTGAAGCGACGAGTGAGAAAGTCTCGACAGATGAGAGAGCGAGCCATGTTCTGATTCTGGGCGAAATTACAACAGATAACGATGATATATTATTATTAGATTGGCCAGCATTGCATGAACTTGGATGCAACGCCGACAATACTATGCCTGGAACAGTATGCAACTTGAGCTTGCATAGATCACAGCAGAGTTTCAATGTCATCATTGCCAACAACGAGTTTGAATACAGATACAGTATGAGTAAGGCGTTGGTTTCATATGTGGTGTGTGTTTGTGTGGATGCAGGGGTCCACATAATGGTACTTTCCCCGCTCAACCTCATTCTCGGCCTCTTGCGCTTATAATAGCCAAATCATCTACCAACCAGGCATCACCGTTGTACTGTATTCGACTTGATCGATTACTTCAACGTGTTGGCTCGGATAAGTGTTCAGTTATGGACACTTCGTGGCTTTCTCACAAGGAGATTCAGACTTTGCGGGCCAACTTTACCTCATACGCTAACCATGATAACGAACACTTCTTAAGATGCTGGAAGCATCAAACATGCAAAACTTGTCTTGCAGCTTCACAATGTGGCTGGTGTCCTTTTGTACGGCTCTCATTCTCTAGATAGGCTAACTCAAGTAGTCCATGCTTACGCCGGTTGATAGACATGGTCGTGCGTGCCCACCCCCAGCAAGGTCCCACTGCTCGCACCAGCATACGATGAGAACGTCTGTCCACACTGGGCTGAACGATGGGAACTACGGACACGACCTCTGGGCTGCCAGGTCTCCTCGATAACGAGCCTCACCGCAATTGTCACAATCATAGCAACTCTTCTTTTTGTTCTGCTGATGGTTTTGCTCGTGATAGCTGGTCGCCGGTTCTGGCGCCATCACAAAAGGTATCCTGGTTGGTGGCGGTTACGAAATCAACGCTGGGCAAGGGCATGGCTACGAGCTGGAGAACTTGAACCATTGCTCCCAGGGAGTTGGCCCGACAATGGAGGCCCTTAGGAGAGGACCTCGAGCGGCCACGCGACTACGAAGTTTGAATAAGTCACTACACAGACACAATGCGGCTTTTGCGACTGACACTCGATATCCTTTATCCGGAGCTGACGGGAGGGATAATAGCCACTTCGTCTGCTTCTTGGATCACTGTGTCTGAAGCACCACCCTCACTGGGCGAGTCTACATAGTCAAGGTTGACGGTGACGAGGCACGAGTCAAGGATCTTGGCTTTGATGCCAGGGTACCTGGACTCGAGTTCAACGAAGAGCTTGTTGAGCGGCATGGTGGATGGCCAAGCTTCATAGTCCTTGCCAGTGAAAGAGCTGGCGCTGGCAAAGTAGAGAACATTGAAGTGGCCAGCTGGAGCTTTGGGGACTGAAGACATTGTGGAAGTGATGCGCCTAGAAGATACTTCTTATACGTTAGCCAACTGACCAGAGGACGAATTTCGATGACAATGAATGAATTAGGTTTTGGATCAGAGATCTTGGTGATAAAAAAGAACATCAATGTATGTTTCAGGTAATACATGCTAAAAGGCATCATTCCAGGGTGGTGTATGTGAAAAACAAATAAATATATAAGTTTGACTTACCAATAGAGTTGTGGGAGCTTTGAACAATCTTGTGAGGATGAGGTTGCTGGAAGTGGAAGAGAGAAGAATTCCTCAGGTCGCCCCGCCTAATTTGAGGTCAAAAATATTGCACGTGACCGAGAAATCACGATGCGAAGCGAGGTTAGTATGGAGAAAACAGTTTGTCAGAAAAAGAGGCATATTTCTTCTGTTGCTAAGTCAACATTCAAACCCCAAGGCCGTTGACCATAGTACCGTAACATTTGTAGATTGAAAGATCCACCAAAGTTACTTTTCTTGCCTGAGCTGACCTGACCTTCGAAAGAGTCGGAGACGTTGTGACAGAGGGAGAAAGCCGCGGAGAAAACAAGAAATGAATTTCACTTTTCGTCGGATTCCAATGCTGCAGAAGAACTGTTCTGGGATTGTTCGTTATGCCAGACCAGATCCGTCCGTGTGACTCCTCTAACAAATGAAACTGGAGTGTCATGTGCAGCTCCAGGCCAATGTCCCAGTCCCAATACAAGGCGCGCACGCCTTAGCATTAGCATGCATAGACCATCCGTCGTTGACCGTCTTCCAAGAACCCCATGCTCCCCAGAATGCACATTTATCGTAGTCGTCGGGCCTCACGCTCGGACTCGAGGAGGCAGAGGATGTCGTCCTCACGGACTGTGTTGGCCGCATGTTAGCATTCGCCTTCTCTGTAATCTTACTCTTGAACCCTCGTTTGTGTTCAGGGAGGAGTTTCGAGAATTGAATCGTACCTGGGCCCTTGACGTTTCGGATGATCGATCGGGTCTGGTCGTCCATGAACTCGACGCGGACCTGAGTGACACCACCACGAGAACCTATCCATCTAGTCAGAAAATTCCGTTTCTCATTCCTTCGCTTCGAGCTTTTTGATGTTTTTCTTTCTCGATATCAAATTTCGTGGGGAGGAACGCACCGGTTCGGCCGAGAACTCGGGTGACCTTGACGAGCTTGACGGGCTGCTTGGAGGCGTCCATTGTTGCGACCTGAAGAACTGGTGAGCTGGAAGCTTGGAAAAATGAGCGCTGGGACGAGGTGTAGCCGTACTGTAGGGAATTTGGGTGGATTGGGCGGTGGTCGCGAACGTGAGCTATAGATTGACGCTTGATTGGGACAACTTTTTTGGTGAGATTGTCAGGGTTTTCGTGTGCCAAAGCCCTTAACCCCACCACAATCAGCCGAAGGTGAAAGCGTGGGACGGGAGATGGATTAACAAAAGGACCGATAGTCTGAGTCACGTGGCGCATATCGTAGCATCATGAACCGGCCAGCCATCATGAGTAACTACCTACCTAACGTTAGAATTAGGCTTGGTTCATGAGGGAAAAAGATCAAGTAATGCAATTGTTCGAATATTCAATGAATTGACTACATCAACTCCAAAATAATTGGACTTGTTTGTTAGGGTATCAGACCAACGCATCATTACTCATAAATCTTCCATCCTCTCCTCTAGATCCTTGACCCATTCCTCCATGACTTGTTTATTCTTCTCGATAGATGCACTACCATCTTTTACAGCCGACTCGATCTTCACGAGGCCTTCGTTCCACTGCTTCAGCTCTGCCGCCATATCTGCCTGCTGTTTCTCAATGCGGGCCAATGTGTCACTCGCCGTTGCAGCATCTGCGTGAATTGCTCTCAGTGATCGCAGTCGATCCAAAAGGGGTGGGAGAATAGGAGTTAGGTTCTCGATCGTTGGGAGAATGCCGTACAGTGCATTGATCTTGGCTTCCTGCTCGGTCTCTTCGGACTGGGACAAGGAGCCATTTCGACCAAGCTCTTCTCTCAAAGATCGGGCCTTCTCCCGAGAGTCATTGAGCTTGTCCTGCTCTTGAGCCAGTGTCCGTACTCGCCGACTAATCGCATCCAGATTGGCGGTGGAAGCTTCAGCGAGTGTAGAAATTTGCTTGTTCATGGAGTCCAAAGTAGGCAGGATCGCACGAGGAAGACCATTGGCATCAGCCTCTGGCATCAGTGATGCATTGATTCCCAATCCCTTTTCTAGCATCAACAGTCGACGATCGAAATCAGTCGCCTTAGCTAGAGCATGACTTTGTTCATATGTTGGTGCATATGTCACCGTATATGTCGCATCCTCTCCTGATAGTGTTTCGGTCTTCTCTTCGGGGCTTGAAGGCGTGATTGTCTTTGGGATTCGGACTGAAGTTGGGCGGCCCGTGGGTTTTGATATTTCGTCCAGCACTTGACTGAGCGAAGTCAATCTGTCGTCACTGGCGGCCATGGTGGAGTCTTCCTTTGCCTGTGATTCCGCCTTTCGCTTTGCATATTCGTTCTTCGCCTCCTCCACCTCGCGCTTGAGGCGGGCAATTCGACGTTCCAAGCTCTCATCGTCGTCGTCATCAGAGAGGTCGCCAAGCTCCTGAGTCCCGTCCTGCAGTATACGCTGTCTACGGCTGGAGGCCTTGTACGACTTTCGTTTCCCATCAACTCGATCCGAAAAGTCGACGCCGTTTGCGTCAACGTTGGCAGGAAGAAAGCGGGAGCGTGCTTCGTCTATTCGTAAGCGGGATCGAGAGATTCCAGGGGCCTCATCCTCCACATCATAAAACTCGTCGTCTGAGTGAGTCCGAGCAGCAGTTGTCTGGAGATTGCGTGAGTCCAGGCTTCTTGTATCTGAAGCATAAGTATCTTACGGGGACAGTAGAGTTGTCATCTGTGAGTTCAGGAGTTTCATAGATATCTGGGGCAGAATCCTAAAGGTTTAGCATGTCGGTGCTGTTCTGTTGTTCATAGCAACTCACCAGATCCGGAAGAGCTGCGTACTTTCGGTTGAGGGCCATTTCCGCTGTTAAAAGAGGATTAGGCAGTATCTAAATAATACATCAAGAATAATGTTTGGCTGTAGAGTTTGTTTAAGCACCCGAGCTTGTTGAGTCGTTGTAGGCTGAATACAATGAAATGGCATTGAAGCCAACACGGTTCCGTCTGGAGGTTTCAAGGTTGCTCTGAAGCACTGACCATTAGCATACATTCAGGCGCTAATGCTTCCGCTGTTTACCTAAGGTAGGTAGGTACTAGGTACCTAGGTACACTGTGGAAGCGCTACCTACCGACTATATGGAGCGCGTTTAACCAGACGCGTGCCGACCTACTGTGGGGAATTCCAGCGACGATGGATCTCAGTGAACTTGGCTGGTCTTTGAAGGAAGGAATGAACGCTGCTGATGAAGACTTCGTTAAAGCAAGGCTGCAGTCGCATCGGATCTTGACTCATACATTCACACTCGCTTGCTTTCTTTCTCTATGTATTTTCTCTCCATTAAACATTTCATAGCGATGCTCTAACCCTTCGCTTTCTCTTCTCCCCCTGCGGAAATAGCTCCGACCCTTAAACTTCTTAACGCCGCATCTGATTTCGACTCCCTCTCCTTCTGATCGAGGCATACTAAAGAAGATTTGATCAAACATGGCCGCCAGAGTTGGAATGAGCAAACTTCAGAAGCCACCACGGCTACTTAGCATGATCGGGAGTAAAGAACAGCAAAAGCTTGAACAGCAGCCTGAAGATGTCAACGCCCCACCTATGTCGTCCGAGGATGAAGCTGAGGATGAGATGCCGTCACCCGCAAATTTCAGGTTGAAACGTGGCTCTAAGAATAAAACTCCTGTCGAGCAGTCTGACGACTCTGAACCAGGACCCTCGACCCGGGCAAATATGAAGCGCACTCACTTCGCCGGTTCGAGTACTGATAGGACTCGGAATGCAACACGGAAGGTCAACCAAGTGGCAAAGACATCAGAAGAAGACACCAGAGAGACATCTTCTTCAAGCGCCAAACGAAGGAAGCTTGACAATAAATCTAGGGCCGGCTCAACAACTCAGTTCGAAACCAAAGAGGGATTTGTCAAGAAAACTGCCAGTAAAAAGAAATACGGTGGCTCATCGAAGCCTGGAAGTTCACAGCCTTCTCGAGGGTCGCAAGTCTCTCGTAGCTCGCAAAGTTCGCAAACAAAGAAAGGTTCGTCAAGTCAACAATGACTGTCTCGTCATCGTATTAACCCGTTTGTAGGGAAGGCAAATGATTCAAAGCATGAGATTATACGTAAGAACCCTGAGATCGATGACTTCCTGCACAGCTCTCAAACGGAAGAAAAATCTACGTTCAAGCCTGTTTCACAGGAGTCTTTCAGTAGTCCGACACAACCTACAGTCGCTTTGAGGCCGGGACCCAAGGATGATTTAGGGACCCCTAAAAAGGGAGGGAAGGTAGAGACATCATTTTTGACCCGTGAACCTTCGGCGAGCCCAACCAAAAGACTAAAGGCACGCACTGTCAAGCTTTCGCAAGAAAATGCTAGATCAAAATCGTCGTCACAGAGGTGGTCAGGTGTATGGAAGTTCCCTAAAAAAGAAAAGCCGAAGGACCAACCCTCAACGCCCGAGTATGAGCCCGCCACATTCGTTGCGCCAGCCGATATTGATGATCTCGATGGCAGCAAGAGTAATGCAGGTAGCATATCATCGCCAGTCTTGTCGGATCTCGATCAGCTCAGCGATACGGAAACGATCGATGAGACGCTCCCTGAAGACAAGGAGGTCTTCGAATATAGTATGACAAAATGCCCTTGGTGCGGCGATCTGGTGTCAGAACAGGCTCTAAAAGAGTATTCTAAGGGCAAGAGACTGAATGTACAAATGCAGACGAGGTTTTGTGCTAAACACAAGAAAGAAACAGCTATGGAAACATGGCGTGAAAGAGGCTACCCTCATATTGACTGGGACCGTCTTGAGGGCCGGCTCGATGATCATCGAGCGTACTTGATCAAGATCGTTGACGGCAAACCGTCTTTCTTCCGTGATATGCTAGCGGACAAGATCGAGACGGGCCAAGCCAGATCGCTCAAGAAGGAGGGAAACCTAAACCCAGGATATTACGGCCCACGTGGCTGCAAGCTTATGTGTGATTACCTCGTGGAGGAGTTTGGCGAGTCGCTGAAGGAGAAAGCTACAAAAGATCGTGTCATTGCTGGACGTGGTTCTGCGGCTTTTATTCAGTCCGTCTTGGTTGCTGAACTTGCTGTGCAATTGATAATGGAAGATATGGATGTATCCGCCTCTGAGGCTAGAGAGATTATGGACGAGAGCAAGGCCATGGGAGAGTTGATTCATGAGGAAATATGACATAATCCCGGTTGTACGACAACAGCTGGCTTTAGGAGATATAGATATATGTGTTATGAACAAGGACATCGCCAATTCTGTCGCTCTTTAGAGAACATTGATATGTACGTCGAACTGCTTCTGGGTATGCTTTGAACATTCAATGGCATGAAAACAAAATTTAGGATTTTGTTATATTGGAAGCCAATGTGGCTGTCTAGGTCTAATCACAGCTCTCTGAACTGGTCAGAATATAGTACATGTAGATTCTAATCAATGTTGATTTTTAGCCAGATCATCATCCTCTCACTATCCACGTCTTTCTCTATTGCTCTTTCTTTGTCTTGAGGGAAATATCGGTTGTTGTCTGCATGAAAAACTGTCGCTCAATAGCCTTGAGCACTTCGTCAATAAGTCTGCATTGAGTTAGTTGACTGCCAAGATAGTAGAAATGAAGTCGAACTTACACAACAGGGGCACTCATGGCAACAACGGCCTTCCACTCAAGGACGTTCAGGGGGAGAATGGAGAACAGACCCTGGAGGAAGGGAATGTAGAGGAGGGCGAAGTGCAGAGCCATGGACAAGGCAATGGCATAAACGAGCATCATGTTCTTCCACAGAGGCAGAGTTAGGAGAGACTCGCTGGATGACAAGGCATTTATAGCATTGAACATCTCAATGACAACCAGGATAGACAAGGAGACGGTCGAGGCCGACTTGGCCATGTCGTTTGAGAACATCGAGCAGCCAATCTCGGGATACTCTGCTGAGCAGTGGTGGAAGCGAGTAAGTTGACGGAAGGTGATCTGAGGGCCCTCGGGGTTGTACATAAACCACCAAGCATAGCCAGCAACAGTAGCAAGACCAACGTAGGTACCAATGACGAGATAACGGAAGAAGAGCCATCCGCCAATGAGGGCCTCATCTCGCTTGCGAGGACGGCGCTTCATGATGTCGTGGTCAGGAGGGTTGAAGGACAATGCAGTGGCAGGCAGCCCGTCAGTGACGAGATTAACCCAGAGAAGCTGGACAGGAACCAGAGCCTCGGGCATGCCAAGAGCAGCTGTCAAGAAGATAGAAACGACTTCGCCAATGTTGGAAGAGATCAGATAACGGATGAACTGCTGGGTGTTGTTGTAGATGGAACGTCCCTCCTCAATGGCGACCTCAATAGTGGCGAAGTTGCTGTCAGCAAGGACCATATCGGCAGCCAGCTTAGACACATCCGTTCCTGAACCCATAGCAACACCGATGTCAGCCTTCTTCAGAGCAGGGGCATCGTTGACACCGTCACCAGTCATGGCAACAACCTCGCCAAGGGATTGTAGGAGATCAACAAGTCGGGACTTGTGGCTGGGCTCAACACGGGAGAACAGAGAAGCACGCTTGGCCGCCTCAAGTTGCTCACTGGGAGACAGTTGGTCAAACTCACGACCGGTGTAACTCTTTCCAGTTAGATCCTCATGCTGGCCAAAGACACCAATCTGTCGGCAAATACTCTCAGCAGTGTTGCGGTTGTCTCCAGTGATAACGATAACGCGAATACCAGCGTCCTTGCACTTCTGGACAGCGCCGGGGACCTCCTCTCGAGGAGGATCAAGCATACAGATAAGGCCGAGGAAAGTCATGTTCTGTTCAAGCTGGGCATATTGTTCGGTAGAAGAAGCGGAGTGAAGAAGAGGACTCTCGGCCACCTTGTCAATGCTGGCGAGAGCAATAACTCGGAGACCGTTGTTGCCATATCGTACAATCTGGCTCATAAGACGTTCAGCAATCTTTTTGGTGAGGGGAACCTTCTTGCCATTGGACCCAACCAAGGTCTGTGTGCAACGATCAATAATGGATTCAGGAGCGCCCTTGACCAGGAGCATCTTCTCATTGCCCTTTCCAACCAAGACAGACATGCTCTTGCGATCACGGGAGAATTCGTATGTAGCGAGACGAGGGAGTTCCTTCTGGTAGGCAGCGCTAGCATAATGAACGCAGTCTTCGGGGTGGGTATCGGTGGGAGCACAAGGTCCAATCTTCTCTACCAAAACTCGAAGAGCGCCCTCAGTAGGTTCACCAATGCTGGAGAAGGTAGCAGATCGAGAATCGTAGGCAAGCTGAGCATCGTTGCAAATGGCGGCGACCTGAGTCATTTGGCGGATAGTAGCAGAAGTATTGGGAAGGTCCTGAACGACAACACCATTCGACTTGATAGCACCACGGGGAGCAAAGGTAGTACCCTCAACATCAAGCTCGTTGAGATCACTAGCGTCCTCGTTGAGATGCACAACCTTGCTCACACTCATCTGGTTGGTGGTCAAGGTACCGGTCTTGTCGGAGCAGATAACACTGCAGCTTCCGAGGGTTTCAACAGAGGGAAGGCTTCGGACAACAGCGTTCTTAGCAGCCATCTTTCTGGTTCCGAGGGCCAGGCAGGTGGTAATAACAACGGCAAGACCTTCAGGAATAGCGGCAACACCAAGGGAAACAGCAATCTTGAGGTAGTAGATGGCACCCTTGGTCCAGTTGCCATGGCTAGGGTCGTTGAAGTTGGGGATGTTGATGAGCCAAACCAGGATGCAAATAACAGTAATAACCTTGGCCAGACTGTCACCGAAGTCGTTGAGTTTCTGCTTTAGGGGAGTGGGTTCCGAAATCTGAGCAGTGATGCTCTCATGGATATCTCCGATAGCGGTGTTGGGGCCAGTAAGAACAACAACAGCTCGGGCGCGGCCAGTCACGACAGTTGTACCAGAGAACAACATGTTGGTCTGGTCCTGTAAAACAGCCTTCTCATCTTCGATAACTGTAGTGGCGCGCTTTCCAACGCTCTCGCTCTCTCCAGTAAGGACTGCCTGGTCGACGGAGAAACTGTTGCTCTCGATGGAGATAACTCGGCAGTCGGCAGGAATACGGTCGCCGATAGAAACCGTAACGATATCTCCTGGAACCAGTTCTTCAGCCTTGACTCGCGAAACATGACCACCATTTCGCACTACTTTGGCCTCGTTGGCCGAATATTCTTGCAAGGCAGCGATGGCCTTCTCAGCGCTGCTTTCCTGGGAGACTCCGACGACGCCGTTGAGGATAAGAATAGTAAGAATCTGTAGGTCAGTGGTCAGTGGCTTACTCCAGCTGAAACAGGCAGTTGATAAAAAGTAAAGTAGCACATACCACGACAGGGTCGACAAAAGCACTCCATCCTTCTTCTTCTTCGAAGAGGGCAAGGATAAACGAGACGGCGGCTGATCCGAGGAGGATAATGACAAGCTGATCTTTGAATTGCTCGAGGATAAGTTCCCAGAGAGGAGTAGGAGGCTCCTCAGGAATAGCTGTCAAAGTTAGAGAAGTGTCCAAAGCAGGAGCGGGGCTGACGGGAGATATTTAACGTACAGTTGCGCCCGTGTTTGTTGCGTAGCTCAGTAACCTGAGAGTCGCTCAAACCCGTAGTCGCGTTGACTTTAAAGTTGGCGAGGACATCGCCAGCTGGTTTCGCGAAGGCGCTCTCCATGATGAAGACAATGCGCGAGGCGAGCGCTCAAGACGATGCTGATCGAAGTTCGTTGCGGAGAAGATGACAACAAAACGGTTTTGCGACAAAAGAGAGAAAGGGCCCGAGACACCTTCTAGGAAGAAAAGGAAGAATGAAGGCTTCAAAACAGAAACCACAATAGAACCTAATGGGAAAAGAAAGTGGAAGAGAGAAAGATAGAAGACGGCTCTGTCATCAGTGACAATAAAGGCAAGACGGGAAAGGCAAGGAAGGCGATGAAAAGACCCACGCACGTGGCAACCTTCAACCTTGTAGCACAGATTTTGCTCTTACTAATGGTGGAATTTGCAGTGAAACCTGCTTCAGCGAACTAATACAAGACGAGATCTAAATCGCAAGACCATCAAATTTGCCCGCGTTGGTCTCCTACTGGATTACTCACGTCAAGTCGAGTCGAGTCGAGTCGTAGTCAAAAAGTTAAACGTGTTCGTTTCCGTCTCAGGCAGTCGGCATGTCTCCCTCCTGTCTTCTAGCGCCCCAGTAGCGCATCCCCACAATCTGGGAGAACCGGGCACTGTAACCCCCCCTGAAAACCAGGCACCAGTCCCTGAACCCCAATTCAAGACTGCTCCCACGCCCGGAACCCCCCAGCTCGATTTTGTCTTTCTTTGGCCTAGCTCCGCCTGCACCGCCACGATGCCGAGCCAGTTAGCTTATACCTTACATCATGAGAGGATACGACTTGGCTCTTGACTTGCCGAGCATATATGCCAAGTTGGCGATTGCCGAGTAAGCCGCTCTCACCAATTGAAGTTGAAGATAACGATGGGCAAGTGAGAGGGTCAGTGGAGACTATCCACGAAGATATGCGATACTCGTCAGCTTTTCAAGTCAAGGCCCTTCAATCCCCACTCGGTATGGCCCGACTGACTCAAATTTGGCTTGGCTAAGAAAAGTTGGTGGTCATGATAGCCTCAATCATGAACTCGGGCAGTTTACATCACAAGACGCTTCCTTCCATCATATTTTTGGGTTTCTCAAATATTTCGAAAGAACATTATTCTCTCGACAACTGTCATACTAATAACAAATGCGTTGTCGGGCAAGGATTCGGTATCATGATCAACTGGCAGATTTTTCCAACATAAGTAGAAACAGTATAATACACATTTGTGTCTCAATAGCAACGATGGAAGGCTACGTACTATCTTGGGAGATATCCTTTGTTCCTCTTATTGGAAGCTGTGGCAAGAAACTCGTTTCCTCAACCTTATTGGCACTTAAGCGTGCCATGGGAATGATAGTTACACAATCATATCCCCAGTTTTAGATCTCTCCAACCTCCCCAGCCTTTTTGTTTCCTAAGAAAGTCGTTGACCTGCAAGCCTCTGGCAGCCACATTAGGGGGACTTTGTCAATTCACATCGCTGCCTCGGCTTTGGCCGTCAATAGTACCACTGAATTGACAGCCAGCCTTGAACTTCGAATATCGCAAAGTTCCCGCACATCATGGGCCAACTTCAAGATGGGTTAACTAAATCCTCACCCTTCCTATATCAACGATGTATTTAGTTTAGGCAGTTACACGCATGAGAAAGCCTTCGATACTCCTTTCTCTTTCTACACTGTAACTCCTAGACTCAGGCAATAATATTGCCATCCAGTACGGTGCTTCCAGATTCGCCTCGCACCAATGAGGCTTTGCAGGTGTTGGTCAGTTTTATACCATAAAGTACAACCTTGGAGTTAAGGGGTACCTCCGACTTTTGATTCAACTGCAGGCGCCTCTTTATATCACCACTTCTCAGCCGTGATACTTTGGTATATCATCGCCGGCCGTATGATGAGTGTTGAGTTTCAGTTGAGCCGAGATGGCCATGCAAGATGACCTTTCTGTAAAGTTTGATCAATCCTTCTGTTCAGTTTCGGACAAAATGCTTAGTGAATACGATCACCGTGGCCGTCCGTTGCTCTTCCCTGGCCCATCTAATATGCTCTTAGGAAAGAGTGCACTGGGATACTGTATACCTCCCTTAGGTAGGTACTCATAGATATCGTTACCTCCTGCCAGTTGCTGGGGCCGTCCTTGATGAGCTTTGCTCTTCTGGACTCTGCTTCAAAGTTCGGCCTTTTCTCATGCCGTTTCTCTCATCATTCACATCACAGCCATGTTTCGACGGCTCATCTGAAGTCGAATTTTTAGAGTGTTGTTTGACTTTCTTGGAACCAGCACTTTGTTACTTTCTTGGACTTTACCTCGTCACTCTCTTTCCATCATGGCTCTCGTGAACCCCTCAGTCTTGCCCGACGCTTCTAGTAGCATTCATAACACACGACATTTCAGTTGGACAGCCGGCTTTCCCTACGTATCACGATGTGGCTCTCATGACAGTCTACACAGATTATATGATATCAATTCGCCTTCGAGACTGGATCGCCTACGCCTTGATGATATCGATACCTTAACGACCTCGAATAGCATCGGCACGCAGCACGCAGCTTCTGGAAGAATAATCACTCCACACACTCGGTTCTCATGTCCAAAGATACAAATCGACCCTGTGAAAGAGCCCCCTTTTAATGGCCCTCTCTCACTGAACCCAAAATCACGGCGCCCCTTCTCCAGGTGGATGAGGTCTTTACACCGACGAGTTAGCCATAGAGACCACGAGGAAGAAATTTGGCCTCCAGATGCGGGTTGGGAACACCTCGAATGTAGTGGGTCATATCAACGGTCACTTCGTCGCAAACTCACCCGTCGACTGTCATCTTCTGGGTCCTCTCTTGATTTGATTGCCGCAGTTCAAAGCGCCAGTATCAGCATTGCTAGTGCTAGTGCTATCTCGCGCTCGCGCCGGTATCATCGCCATTCACACTGCCGCTCGCGAACTGAGCGAAGCAGTCGAGCTTCTCTATCTGCTCCCCGGTTTTCTGAGGAAAGTGCTCCGTTCGAAAGGGTTAACGTTGATATTGCTGCAATTCAGCGTTCTCTTCGACGACGACAAATTCTTGAGGAGCTCATCAGTACGGAGGAAAGTTACATTGGCGACATTCGCTTCCTCATTCATGTAGGCCGGGCACCTGCTTCACTTGTGGACATACTGACAGTAATTAGACCTACATAAACATGCTTGCCGCTCTCCCGACTTTGCCAGAACGACTACGCTCATCCATCAATCGCAATCTCGACCAAATACTTCGCCTTCACGAAGAACTACTTGGCGAGCTGCATCGGGCTGTTCCAGATTCCGAGTATAGCCAAGCCGATCATCCTGTGGTGTTCTCCAATCTTGCCAATCACAAAATCGGATATCGTCGATGGTCAAGTCTGGACATGCTTCCAGGTGATCAAGCCAGCCTTCAGGTGCTCAAAAAGGAGCCCGGAATGTTTTCTGAGCCTCAGGTGGCAGCCGAGGCGGCTAAGGTTTTCAGCAAAAGGGTAAACTCCCATCATTGAAACTTCGGAGGCTTTTGACTGACTTGTTACTACAAGATGCATCGGTTTTTCATGTATAAGGAATATGGTGTGAAGTATGAGGTTATGATCAAGGACGCTACCTCAGCTCTTGAGAATCTGCCCGAGTGGGAAGTACACCAGAAAGGACTTGAGGCTTTCGCCGTTTCTATGGAATCTTCGTCATCATCTGATGAGAGGAAATCTCTCACTATCGGTGATCTTCTTGTCAAGGTATGCTGCCCCGGCTCTGTCTGTTTCACCATCTGACAACCTAGCAATAGCCCATTCAGAGAATTTGCAAATACCCTCTTTTGTTTGCAGAGCTGCTGAGGTGTACTCCCGTTATTGATTGTCCGAATTCTCATATGGAGGTTGAAACTGCACTAATGAGGCTTCGAGAAGCCACGGCGGAGATCAATCGCTCAACAGAGGACAACTTCATGAAGGGCATCCTTGAAAAGACTTGGCTATTGCAAGATCGTCTCGTATTCCCCAACAGGGTATGTTTAACTGCGTGGCTGTATTCCATATTTTGCTAAGATTTCACAAGAGACTCGATGCGAATTCAAAGAATCAGGTGCGTTCATTCGGGCACATCCAATTGTGTGGAGTCTTGCATGTCTGCTGGCAGTCACCAATAGGCGTTGATGGCCAGTACATGATTTGTTTGCTCTACAAAGACGTTCTTTGCCTTGCTTCAGGTGGAAAGTTCGATCCTATTTATACAATTCAGGCTTGCATTGATGTGCATAGTGTAACTATTGAAGACGCCGACAATGGGCGCGGTAAGGCATGTCTTTTATGGCTAGGGCCTGAACTAATGCACTTTTGTAGGCTTGCAGTGTCATTTGGCGCCCTTCTCTTGGAAGCTTGTGTTTGAGAGTGATCACCAATTGTACGAGTTGGTTATGACGGCTTGTACATCAAGGGAGGAAAACGAATGGCGCACTCGGCTGCACCAACCTTTTGGCTTAGAGCCTGATACAAGAGCCCCGGGGCTTCAGATATTTCTCTTCCTCGACATCCAAAGTCTAGGTACTGTCTTCGGGCGCCCAGGTATGTTCATATCATTTCAACTAACAGCATGGGCGTTACTAAAGAGTGGCAGGAACTATTGCACGCAATCTATCAACGCACCAGGCATCGCCCTGGAGTTCTGAATCATCCCTCTGCCATGTCATACTCAAGAACACAAGCGCTGTGAGATCTAGCACTTGTGCCAGTTCAGGGAATATGCTCCATCGCTCACAATCTTTGTTATCCGCAAAAGCAAAAACTCCAGTCCTAATACCATCTCGAAGTGAAAGGGCGCGACTCGAGGTGCTTCTCGCAGACGTCTGGAGTCAAAATGTTCTTCCCCTTCCAAGCATGACAAATATTGCGCGGAATGAGCAGATAATCAGGCGGTCGGCATCAACCGTAATGAGGAAGTTGAGCGTGTCCAGCATGGCCAAGAGGTCAGGAAGCTTGTCCCGCAAAATTATCGAAGATCCATCAAGCGAAGACCAGACCCGACAGAACAGTTTCTCAAGTGGCAGCAGCTTTAATATCTTCGATAAAGTTGGTCGTGAGGAGAGCTCACACTCCTATACAACAAAAAGCTCTACACTCCCGGAGACACAAGAACTCAGTGAGGGGGGTGACCATGTATCGGATACCAGGTCTCCGAGGCTCGAACTTACACAGATATCCGAACTCAAACCCCTTGATCTGATTGAGATCATTTCAGACAAGCAACTCGAGAGTGAGCCACGAGACGCATCGGCTCTACAAGAGTATACGGCAAACAAGCCCCAAACAGTATCCTCACAAAATTCACGTGGGACAGAAACAAACTCCGTTGCAAAAGAGAATATAACCTTCTGGGCTGGTGCAGCCGTACAAAGCAAAGATGCTCCATGGGTGAAGGGGAAATGCTCAAGAAATGGAAAGAAATGTACTGGAATTCGTAGATTCTTTCGATGAGCGACTGCAAGGCAGCTATGGTGTTGGATACACCTTAGTTAGGGTAATTATCGGTTCAGAGATGATGGAAAACTGGACATTGGATTTTATGAATACCTAGCATCACTACCTAGGTGCCTACCTAGTAGTCGATCGTTACACTAAGGTACCTTAGGTCGTCTTGTTTGTTTCTATCAACACTCAAAGCTAGAAATGTTTGTCATCCTTTGACTGTTTGATCCCAAACTCCAAGTGCTTGACTTGATGGAACGTGATGGAATATGTCTTACAAGATGCTGCATAATTATGAGTTGGTGTACCTTAAATCAAGCTAAGCATAGGTCAATTGATGCCAAAGAAATCAATGCAGCAATCACACCTCAAGCAATGAAGCTTGCCAAGGCAACGAGACATTAACGTCGGCCACCCCACAACCGGC
>JAADJG010000126.1:0-44702 GCA_012932025.1 Fusarium austroafricanum | reverse complement strand
TTTAGGTAAGTTTAGGTAAGATTTAGGTAGTTCTTAGCTAATATGCCTGAAAGGTATGCCGGTTATTTTCTAACCCACCTGCTCCCATAATCTTACAGCGCTCTTACTAGCGTTGCCACGTGAACCTCCACACTGTCCATGGATGCTTCACTGCGCCAAAGGTCGAGGCCAAGGGAAGACCACTTTTGAGGTTGCAGCACCCCCAAAGAAACATAACCCAAGAATCCACTCTTTGGTATACAATCGCAATGGTCCATCGTACTCTTCATCTGAGAGTCTGACTCCGAGAGACACATGGTGGTTCAGGTCGTTCCCAAGATACTCTTCGTCTGGTTCGCCTTCTGACCAAAGTGATGTGAAGACGTGCATAGGTTCGTCCTCATGCTGACTCAGAAGCTCATCCGCTTCGTCTGCTTGACGTCGTATAAAGATTGCTCGCGCTGTTGTAGGTTCGCCTGTTGAGTTGCAGAGATATCCTAAAGATAATGGTTGATCCACGTCCATGGCCCTAACAACTTCTTTCGCCATGAGTCTGCGGTACCATAAACTGAAAGACTCATCCTCATCCACAACAAACGCATCTTCTTCAAGAAAATCTTCCATATCGTCTACTATCTGAGCAACCTTCCGGCCTTTCTTTGCCCTGACGAGCTCAACGAGCTGTCTGAGGCGTGTGTGTTGATATTCTGAGAGTTGTTTTTCACCTTTTTGACTGGGCTGCGATAAACGTGGCGATGATCTTGGTGCTCTGAGTGTTCCATCAAGCTGCCAGAGATGGCCTCTTGTGATGATGCCGGTTTCGTTGAAGTTCACGTCGACAAAACGACAGCTTTTGTTAAAAGTCAGCCGCTTCTCACCTTCGGGAGCTTGGAAGTTATCGAAGAAAAGACTATTGATCTGGTCGATTAGAGGTTCGTGTTTTGAGATGGGCGGCTCATCATTTTTGAGGATCTCTCCATTTACAAGGCGAAGTCCCAGGATTGACAGATCAAGACTCATTTCGCTCTCCTGGAGCCGTGGAGTGTTCAGTCGAGTGGCGTATTGACAACAATTCGCGATAATAGCCAGACAATCCCACGGCTCCGTTACTCCTCGCTTTCTAACGTCCGAAACGATTGTTCCCGACATGGAGCTAGAAAGGTTCAACAGCATGGTGTACTTGCCAGCACTTCCGAGTATGTGGTCAATCGCCTCTCCCTCCTTATTAGTCACGAAGCCGTGACGGCGAAATGCCAGACAAAACTTAGTAGCGCTTTCAGAGAACCTTGCCGACTGAACACTTAGTTCACCTGGAACAACGCCAAACATTGGTTTCTTCCCCCGGAGAATAGATCGTTTTGCCTCCTCGAGACCTGGGCTGTGATGAATCAGAAGCGTCATGTTAAGACCAGCTCTGTAGTTCTCTTGGAACGTCCACGCTCTTGTCCACCATTTATCTCGAGTAATTTTGTATAATAGCAGCAGCATTTTCTGTGCTTGTTTGTGTTTTGCTCCATTCTGCTCTGCTTCTTTGGAGAGCGCAAAACCGCCGTCATGGTATCTGATCAGCGCGCCATTGATTATCAAGGACAGAGTCCTCATTTCATCTTCATCCATTATCGGCCGGCCCAGCAGAGCGACTGGATGGCCACTAAGTGAGTAAACTCGATCCATGGCATCAAGGGCATGTCTCTTTTGCCTACACTCCGTATGTGTACACGCTGACTGCTTGCATTTCTTCTGCGGGATACTATGCCGATCAATCCATAGAAGCGGCACATCGTGACATTGCATGTACTTTGTAATCCTCTCGAGCACCGAGTTTCGGACTGATGAGCGCCACGCTTCTTGACCGTCTCGAGTCTCAATCTTATGACCTTCTGTCCTAGGATTTTGCGTCTCATGCTCCGAGGCATCCCAGGTATACGAAAGGGCGATAAAGTTACTGTCTGTGAAGCCATTGACGGTCTCTCGGAACCAATAAGGTGTTTCGGGTTTCTCATCTTGATCTTCAGTGAGTTTTCTCTTCTTGGACTGCCGTCGACCGAGACATTCAAGGTTCTCGACGATCCAGATCATCTTTTGCTGCGGGATTCGACATTCTTGAACCTCTAGGAGAGATGAGACTATGGCATTCTCGTCCCCTGGAGTATGACTACGGCCACGGAGGGCTCTATTTGCAACCATTTTGTTGGTCGTCGGAGGTACATTTCGGGTTTAGTGGATGTACCATCTCATGCGAGAGATGAGATTTCTTCTCAGGAGGTGATTGCTGACGACGTCAGCGGCCCTAGCTCCTTACGACGCGTCACCACCAACCAATCATAACACTCCATCGCGATTTAGGAGCCCCACGGACCGCTTCTAGGGTAAGTGCTTTTGAGGATTAAACTGTCAAATATCAGAGCTTACTTCAAAACGTGCAGAGATAAAATGATACTATTAGACGCACACCGAGTCACTTAGAGGGGTGATACTTTTCCAATAAAATTGTAACTCACTTGTACTAATTGTATCGCTAGTGAGTTGATTCCAAAGCTCCAAGATTCCGAATTGATAATCGATCAAGGTGATTTCGACAAGGATGAAGTTGAAAAATGGGCCAACGAGTAGCAAGGTAATGACCTCGGAGAACCAGGCTGCGAAAAACGCCTTCTGAGTCTCGTAATTCTATTTGATGGAGAGCTTCCCACTGCATCAATTTTCCCACTTCTCATTTGCTGTTGGTTGCTCACTTGCATGTAGCGGGGCGCAAGGACTGTGTGCAATCTATGGTCCTTCGTTGTAGGCAAGCCCTTTGCAATTTGCAAAAGGCAAGCCACAGAGCCTCAATCCCAGAACGTCCATGTAGATACCAGGATTATTTCTTTTATTTATTTCTAAAACCTATATATGTTATCATTACAACGCAAATAATCACAATGAGCTATACGCTTTCAAGGTCTGATAGACTCTGGTTTGATAGTGTTCTAATTCAAAGTAAAAGACGCATTATATTCTTCCGGGATTCCTTCTACCTAGTGGGCCTTTGTGTCTTTTGTTAGGGTGCTGATCTCCTATTCACCTAAATGATTCACGTGTCCTACTCAACCCAAGCTCCCGGTATCGAGTTAGTCTTCTTGCGTCCTTTCTTTCCAGTCTTTTTGTGAAGCTTACGCATCTGCCTCCGCTCAAAGCGACTTTCCATAAGATTAAATGCTCGATCCGCCCACTCAACTATGTCGCAATAGTCTTTGTATCTAAGCTTAAAATATTTGTTGAAGTCCGGAGGTCGTCTCTCGAGGGGAGGTGCAACTGGCCAACAGTTCATTGATCTGTCTCTTCCGCTCAGGTTGCTTCCGCTGTTCCAATCTTGATAGAACCACATAGTAGACAACCAATTATACGAAGTAAAGGTAGTCTCAGAGTACCGCAGAGTGGGATATTCGAGGAGAAGGTCCCGAATCGGGCATGCTTCGTCAACCATCTCGGTCCAATATGGAAAACAGTACCCCTTATACTGCCCCATACAAAGAACTCTCCTAATAGCTATATCTTCGGAACCATACAGAGGGTTGCTATTGCTCTCTTTCCAAATCGCAAAACATCGCTCTGTTGCAATTCGAAGATATCGTTCCAAGTCGACTCCCGCGAGTTCCAACAAATCAATCCAACGTTGCACACAATAAAGAACATCGTGTGGGCTTTCATTAGTCTCTAGAATCTTAGCTAAATGGCTCTCTTCGAAGGATGATTCAAGGTCGTGGTAGATCTCAAGGCCCCTTTCTATGGCACCGGCGAATAAAGATGCCCATTCGCCTAGTTGCGAGTCTTCAATATTATAGGAAAGATCTGAAAACATATACTTCATGTGTCTCACTAAGACGTCATCACAAGGCTGCCAACCGTAGGGGAAGTATTGCCGACAGGTGTCTAAACAGACCTTCACATAGTGGGGGTTTGTGACCTGTTCCAAGCTTAGACAAAGCTCGATCGGAGTTATCTGATTCTGGCGAGCATGAATATATTCGATAACGCAGAGAAAATGTGCTTCTCTTTTGATTGGTAACAAAGATACAGGGTTGGAAATGTGATTCCTTGGACTGCAAACACTCAGTTAGATTTCGTTCAAATCTCCCCCAAGTTCAACCATACCTGTAACTAGGTCCATGCATTTGAGATACCAAGAACTTGGTGAGATTGTAGGATTTGAAGGCCATGGCAAGCTGTTAGCATATTAGCTGGAATCTATAGAACGGTGGAGAGACCTAACACCCAACAAAGACCCCTCTTGTCCAGGTAGGTGTTCATGGTATGCCACTAAAGTAGCTGCCGTAAGTAGTCCCTCGCTGAAAAACTTCTGAATAGTTTCCAAATCATCTTGAACAAACGCAGTGTTAACTTTGTCACCAAGTTCAGTAGCCCCCTCGCGGATGAGCAAGATACGTGGGATCTGCAAAGCAATACAGAATGGCGCAAGCGACCCTCTTTGTATTGATAGCTGTATATATTTGTTTAAGAGTGAGGATCCAAAGGTGAAAGTCGAGTCATCATCTGTTGTGAAGCGCTGTCCTGTTAAGTAAGTAATTCTTCTTCTCCTGGTTCTCTGAAGGAATGCCACATCCATGCATTGCCATGTCCAATGCTCGAAAACAACTTCTGATTCTTGTTTGACTGGTTGGAGAACATAGGATGTCTGGTTCGATGCCTGAGCAACAGGATGCTGTCTAGTACTCTGCCCTGATGCAGCAATACAGAGTGGCACACCTTGTGGCTGGCGGGTCCATGAACTCAGAGCCCTAAGAAATTAGAAAACCATAGCAAAGTAGGGAAATTAACGTACAATATGTTTGCTGTCATATACAATTGAAGTGAAGAAAGTGACTTGTCAAGACCATTGGTACAGACAACAATCTGGTCTCTGTGCTGGAGGAACAAGAACCCTGCACTCTTCAAAGGATTGCGCCCTTTCTTGTGCTTTGAAGAGATGTTATTGAAAACACTATAGACATTTGAAACTTTGTCACAGCATTCCTGGATAATGCGATGAAGCTTCTTGAGAAGCGCTGTCTCCCAAGGCTTTCGATTTGGGTTGTCAATATCTGACAGGACAAGCTCAAGCGATTGGCAAATAGTCTCAATGTCATCAAGTCTGTCGTACAGGCTGTCTAGCTCCTTCGCTGCTGATTTATATGTTGAGATGAGATCTTTGATGGCGCTGGCGGTCTGCACCAGCTGCATAGATAGCGAGACTACGCCAAATGCCAATGAAGCAGGATCCATTTTGGATGTTTGTCTGAGAAAAAGATCAATAATTGTGTTGACGAACCGGCCATTATATGGCCACAAGAATCAGGCTGAGCAGAACACCTTGGAGGGGCGGTGCAATGTGTCACAATTTCATTCGGCCATTCAATAGGCCGCTGTAGGCTATGTCAGACTCTTATCCGCCTACAGTTAATTCTAGTCGGGCATTCGAAAAATTAAAACAAAAAAAGTATTGCACCTCCTGTTGATCTGATCAGTCTGAGCGGAGCCAAGGATACAAAATTTGATGAGAGCAGACGCTGGCAACAGGAAATGAGGCACATATAAAATGCTTTTGGTGAACAGATACTCTCATCCGTCTAACGAAACGATTGTAATCTTTATATAAACGAGAAATTTTGCTAAAATGCCCTGCCCACCATTTCGCTTCCTGGCTGATTGCCCCATAATTCGTCGGTGCTTCGATTATTCCCCTGATATGCAGACAAACTCTCCACGTCAACTTCCCTCATAACATGTATCCTGTCTCTCGTCGCAACGAGTGGTACCGAAACTGCATTCGAAGCCGCGATAGTCGTATTTGTCTGAGATTCGCCGGCGTGGATAAAGTCCCTTCTTCCCATTCCGTTGTCCACAGTTCCCTTGCTCATTGGCTTGATAATACTGCCCTTGGTGTTTCCTTTCTGCATCGATGACAGTGGTACCAAGGTTCTCTGGTTTTCAGATTTGTTTGTCGGTCGTGATCGAGTTCCGCTGCGGTTGCGAACAAACTCGATAAGCTCGCTGAGAACCGCAAACTCCAGTTTTAGTTTGATGGAGTAAGTAACCAATTTGATACCCTGTTCCCAGATGTAAAGATCGTAAAACTCAATGGCCAGAAGTGCGATATCCATTAAAACAATGACAATGTTGATGGCAAAGAGCTTGTGCAGCATAGTTTTTGTATTGCCAAAAGCTGTGTTGAGAATATCCATGGATTTCCAGATATATAAGCCAGAAATGATGAGCTCCTGCACATAGAAACAGCACATTGAATTCTTCTCTGCGATGTTGAAGACGTTATTGAAGCCCTGTTTGTTGTCCCCGGGGCTGTACTCTGATCCGAATAGCAATACGGTCATTGTTGTATGCTTATCTCGTTAGTATAGAATTGTTCAGTTGAGAAGCTCAACTTACCCAAACAATGCCATTGATAATGATCATGATGAGAACAGCACGTAAAATATTTTTATCAGTAACGATAAGATGAAGTCGCGAATACAAGACAACGGATTGACCACTAATGACAAGAACCCAACCAATAGTCTCGATGATCATGCCGATGTAGTCGTGTGTCAAGTCGAAGTAGACCACCATCCATCCCAGGCAGTATGGAATAATACCAAATGACGCAATCAGTATACTCCAAAAGTAAAGACCAGCCCGTCTTTTGAAGGTGAGGACGATGAGGGTAAGTAACTCGACGGCATTGTAGAGCGATAATGTCGAGGCAACCTGTGATAGACGGTCAGTAGACAGAAGTGGAAATTCAAGGCGAGACATACGATAACGAAGACATCTCGACCGATGTAAACTGTCCCATCGATCGAGGTATAGTGGACATCCCATTTATCTCGATGAGGCAACATCATTGTGAAGAATTCTCAAAAACCAGGGCGGCCAAGAAAGTTATAAGAATTGGGAGAAGAAATGCCAAGAGGCCATACCAGAGACAAGCGGGCAGTCTTGGCACATCAATGAGCTCAGATATCCATTCTAAGCCAGAAACTGCCTCAGCGCGTCATAATGGGCATTAAACTAGGGGCTTATCCCCGAGATACGTGATATACCAAAGGACGGTCTCGATCTGCATTCGCTATGGCTGAATTGGAGTGGGATGATCTTGATTTGACGCTAGGGTTGTGCTTCAGCTGTTAAAAGATGGAATCGGTGTTACACAGCGAGTTTCTACTGTCTTGCATGGTATTCGGTTGGAAGTTAAAAAGAGAGTGTGGCTTGTGGAGAGAAGCTACGACCCAGAGATGAGCGCCATGGCATTCCAGAGCTTTCCCACTACCCCTTTTAGATCAGTGTGTGCAATGATAGCTGGATCTGGGTGAGACTGGGGCTGATCTGGACCTCTCATCAAAACAAAACGACTTCCTAAAAAGCTAGCCAGATCCTAGTCCTAGCTTTCATCTGTCTTATACTCATGCCTTCACTCCTATCCAGATCTCGATTCGTGGAAGCTATGTGACTATGGCATCTTCCGTTGGTCCTTTGACTGAAAGTGGCGCGCTGTGCGGGCTGAAGCAATACTTTTAGTTTCTGCCGAACGACTACTATCGCCAAGACTTACGAAATCGCCACGCATGATAATAATAAGAAAATCCTCGGTCGATCAATTCCGTTCGGAAAGCGTACCCTGGGAGCTCCTGACAGCTGCAGAGTCGTAATTAGGCGGAGGTGAGACATCCCGAAGGGCTAAGACAAAAGCATTCTCCTAATTCGCCCGGTGGATAAAGATAAGGTCGGTGGCTTGATTTTAAGCTTTTGTTTACGGTTGTCCACGCCGTTTTCGATCTGGACCTGCATAAACTTAGTGGAAACTACAAGTTACCCTGAAAGACAGAGCTAGTCCCATCCCAAAACATAAATGTGATATATCATCATAAGTAGACCAATACCATTTCCACTAAATGATCTCAGCTAGACATTGCTTAATACGGAGCTTTATACCAACTAATTCCTTTGATCGCTCACATCATCGTCAAAGCTCGTGATTATCTTGGGTCCATTTATGCCTCACTCACGGTCAATTAACTCGAAGTAGATTTCACTGCCGTCAGTATATAACGAACTCCTCCTCAGCAGGGGTCGTTTGCAAAAACCCCTGCATGATCCCATCCACATAAGCATCCCCCATAAAGGTAAACCCGCCTTCAGCCCGTGGCCGAAACACAATGGGTGAATGGACGCCCCATAGCAGTGTTACAATATCTCCAGGTTGGACAACATTGTGTCCCAGACCAAGCATACCTTTCCCTGTCTTGAAGAGAGTCCTTCCGTATTCAATGACGTTACAATACTTTTGGAAATATCCAATTGCATTTCCAAGTTGTTCGTCTTCTTCATGGTAGCGCGACTCTGCCCAAAAGCGATCATGTGGTAAATTGCATGGTAGTGCGGCCATGTAGTCTTTTTGCACTTTGGTCAAAGTCTGCAACTCAATCGAGCCCGGCCGCATGATATGACGCAGCAATGAGAAAGCCTCTGGGTGAGTAGACCCATTTATGCCTGGTATTTGGTTAAACAAATCGGGGAGGGCAATTCAATGCATGCAGTGGCATGATAGATCCTTTCGAGTTGATTGAGAGCAGTCTCAGCTCTGAGCACTTTGGTCTCTTCAAAGTTGTGCCAATTGACCACCCAAGAGGGCAATTCGTCTGATGGAATAGTAGTTAACGAACTCATGGACGTCACCTGCGGTCCCCTTTCTCTGGGCCGTATGTTTCAAGAACATATCTTGGATAAAGTGGCAGACATCCTTTTCTTTTCCATCTAGTTCGATATTAAACATTGCTGCCTGTGGCCCAATGTACTCGAAAAAGTCCATAGCCAGATCTGTGCCTTTAGCCGCCTCGCCGATGCAGGAGTACACGCAGTCAGCTTGACCATAAATGACGCGCATCAACCCCACCGGATAGCTCTTCTCGTCATTGTCGTTCTGCTGAATGCATAAGGAATCGATCCATATCCAACCGGAAAAGTCTTTCTGTGGGAGTTTTGTGAGAGCTTGGTGTAGATTTTTGCGAATCTGGACAGAAACTTGATTGACGATAATATCCACCGGGTCGGTTGGATCTCCCCATACATAAGAGAGGGCTGAATAATTTCCATCTTCTATACGATTATGACGGAGTTCGAGTGAGATACGTGTTTCAGAATCAGAAGATTGTAGTAGACGGACGACTCTGATTTCAGACCCATCGCGACTAAGAGGCTTGTAGATGAGCATGATTTGGTGGAGTATTTTTGCGCATGACCTTGTAGGCTGTATACTCAGTATTTATCAAGGCACCAGATTTTGCGCGACCCTAATATAGATGTAATCGTCCAGCAGGTTCGTACTCGATAACACTTGCAAGTCCTTGGCGGCTTACGTGATACAAAGACATATTCAAAAAGAAGTATTATTTACGCGATGACCAGTGGATGCACAACAGTCATCTCTGAATCTGATCGAATTCCAAATGCAGTGTCTACGTAATTCATTCCTGCATCCTCGAGTTCCGGTGGATATGATTTTCTCAATCATCGAGAGGAATTGACCAGCCATTAGCAGCATCATGTTCCTCAGGCTCCGTCGTACCGCGTAACGTCTTGTACCTCTTCATTTGCTGCGACTTCTCCGACTCCTCACCCTTGAGAATTCTTGTGATTCGCTCTCCGATCTCCTGTCCTTCCAAGTACGCCCCCTGTAGATACCCGAAGAACTCGGCTGAATTTGCCTCGCCGGCGAACCACAATCGGTCGACATTGGCACGGAGGTTCTGGTGCTTCTCAAGAGTCATACCGACGGGCCAGTTACTGTAGGACCCGTATGACCACCTGGTTTTGTACGTTAGCAAACATAGCAACTTTGGTAACGAGGGCACTTACTCTTCCATACTCCAGCGGGGGTACATAAATGCCGTGGGTTCGGGAATGTGCTTATCCGGAAACATAGAACGTAGCACCTCCATGATCTCCTTCTTGGTCTTTTCATCAGACTGCTTCTCAACCTCGTAAGCCTGCTGTTGCACAACGGTACCAAACAGGATATTCGAGCCGGGTAGGAAGCCTGGTGTGCTCAGTGACTGGAACAAAGGATAGTAACCGCGCTGCTCTGGATCAGCGTAGAGGAAGTACTGTGTATTCTCTGGCCAGAAGGTCTCGTTGAACTGCATGAAGATCTTGGTGTAGGTTCCCATTTGGAATTGTTCGATGGCTTGTCTCTTCCAGCGGGGAAGAGTAGGCTTGAAGTCAACAGCGCTGTTTTGCAAAACGCCGACAGAGAAAGTGCAAATAGCGTAGTCGGCCTCAACGCAGCCGTTTTCAGTGTCGATCTTGACGCCCTTGGCGCTGTACTCGATCTTCTTGACCGTCGTGTTCAGACGAAGCCTCGGGTCATTCTTCTTCAGAAACTCGTTTGCTTCTCCAATGATCCAAGCATTATATCCTCGTTGATCAATGACAAGGTTCGTCTCATCGCTGAAGTGTTTGAATGTTGCATTATTGCCGGCGACGCCGTATACAAAGCCACTCTGCTCTGGGGAAAACGCCGTCTCAAAATCCCAACCCCACCAATCAGCAGCAGCCATCTTCATATCTCTCTTAGGTTTCCAGCCTGCGAGACTCAAGCCAGCACGTGTTGAGGTATCTTGGAGATTTTCCGTGAAGATATATCCGGCATCCTGCGCGGCAAGCTTCAACTTCTCGTCGAAGAGATCAATCAAGTGTGTATAATCCGACGCTCCAGTCTCATCGTAAGTGATAATCGCACTGGTGTTGGAATATGTGTTCTTCACTTTGTGCTTTTGCGCGAGACGCCAAATTGGATTGATCTCGCCTGAGGGGTTCTGAAGACCTTCGATCCAGTTTGCACCAAGCTCGACGGTCAGAGGTTTCCCATCGGAAGATTTTCCGAAAGAGGTATGTCTGACACGACCTCCTATGTAGTCATTGTGCTCGAGAATCAGGAAGTCGTGGATAGAGGCATTGTGTAATGTTTGCGCAGCTGTGATTCCAGCTACACCAGCACCAAGAATTGCAACCTTTGTTTTAGTGCAAGTGTCTCTGCGTGGTATTGTTGCCGCTTCACCTGAGCTTAGGAGAAGGGCAAGGGATATTGATAGTAGTTGAGAAGATGAGTGTCGCATCTTGAGATCGGAGCTCTAGCTCAATGCGATTTGAAGGTTGAAGATATTGAATGAGATGTCTGAAGACGAGTCTCCTCTCCATGATTTCAAGGGCTCAAGCCAACTACTTATGCTTCTCATCTACACATCAAAGAATCCTACTGTTGATCCCGCCGTCTAGTAGTTATCAACTGTGAACCACTATCTTCATCTCCTTCCCTTCTCGTCGTAACTATGCCCCATGTCCTGGACTGTATGACTGCATTGTTTTCTGATAGACACCGCTCCCTATCTTATCAGCGTGCCCAATTTCTTTCCATTTATGGCAGTTCAATAGCAAATCTTTGCTTAGTGCCAATTTCCCCGACTTTTGGTCGATCACGCTTACCGAGTTGGGGGAACAGATTGCAATTATTCTACCTTCTATCCTTGTTCCGTTCAAGCTTTGCCCGCACATCTATCAAGATAATGGCTGCAGGGAATTGACGTTGATCGAGTGATTTGCCGCATTGTTAATCCCGTTCTAGAAGGACGATGGAGACAGTCTCGTCTGTGGCATTCAGCTGTTGCGCAGGGACGAATGATTGCAATGCCTTGCTTCCCCGCGTTGTGATTACATGGCGCGTGGTCAATCTACAGCCCGCAGGAATAACAAATGTTAGCGCGAGACCAGAATTTGCCACATTTAAATATAAAGACTTGTTTATTATTAAGGAAGGCTCTAAAATAGGGAAAAAAGAGAAGGATTATATTTTAATTATTAAAGAAGAATCGAATCTAATTATCTTTATTTTTAAAGCCTTTTTCTATCTATTTTCTTCAACTTTAAGGTATAGTGGAGAAGAGTCTTGCGCTAACATTTGTTATCCTTGCGGGCTGTACACCAAGATCCTTGACATGTGCCGAGACATGGGTCTTATCGTAATCCACATAAGAGCGAATTATACGGATACGGTGAGGCTGTTTGGTCCCTTCCGAGGGAGCCGAGCAGTCGTGATTATCTCTGTACATGCCGTAAAGCTCGCGGGGCCTAAAGATCATAAGAACTACCTAAATCTTACCTAAATTTATACATAATATTAGGTACTCTTTGACAGAAATTGGCCCCACAACCTTATGTCCTCTAAAGAGATTGGTCCAGAACTGGATTCGTCCGTCGAGGGCTTTGAGGAAATTGATAAATATTCAAGATTGGCCAAGGCATCTAAATTAAGAGCAAGAACCAGTTTTTACATATGTCACCTTGATCTAGTTTGTTAAGTTTGGGGACAGCGCTAGGGAACATCGCAGCCCAAATTATGAGCTAGCTGTGTTATTCGCAGTTAAGACCTATGGCTAAGACCATATATCACCACACAAAACTTAGTAGCAGCCCAAATCGCGAGATTATCGCATTAGTCTGTGACGATTTCTATAAGATGCGAGAGTCCGCCATGTTTAAATACGCGTGTCAAATTCATTTTCAATCTGAAACTCCTTTTTTTTTTCGCATCCTAGCCCGTCTTATCACATGCGAAAGCCCTGTCATTGGCTGCGAGACTGTTTGTTTGTCTTAGTGGCCCGGAAGGTGATAAGCCGAGCATATCGCTCCGAGACAAGATGGAAAGAAGATCACTCACTAAACTCTACCAGGTACAATTCAAGCGCTTGTTTTCAGATACATCGAGTTGCAGTGTTTTCGTTGGATATTCACCCCAGTCAATACCCCACTATGAAGCATAACTTCCGAATCAGATCGGATATAAAGCACTAGGCTTTACGAAAACTGTCAGAACTTTTGTGATTCAATACTTGGCAAGTATCTTGGCAAATAACTGCCATGTCTTTCTCTGACTATAAAACCCGGGCAAGAGCCATCTGTCTGAATTCAACACCACCATTAAATACTCTCTCAACATCTCAAACTTGATCCAGACATCCTGACAAAATGGCTCCTCTTCATTTCGGCACCCTTGTCTACGACTACCAAGCAATTGATGTCATAGGCCCAGTAGATCTGGTCAATTCTTCAAGCAAACCATACATCGAGGCCCTCTCCGCCTTCATGAAAATTCCGGAAGACACTTCCTCCCGCGCTCCGGAATGGGTCTTCCACCACATTGGAATCACCAAGGATCCCTTTGTCCTCCAAACCAGCAACCTACCTATTATACCCACAACAACCGTGGATGAGTGCCCGGAGCTCGATGTCCTTCTCCTCGGCGGTCCTGATCCTGCCAACTTTGAGCTGCATCCCAAGTACGCTGAACTCATCCAAAAGCACGTCGCAGCTGGAAAGGTCCTGTTCACGACATGCACTGGAGCTACTGTTGCCGCAGCTGCAGGTGTCCTGACAGGAAAGAATGCAACCATCAACCATTGTGCGATTCCGCTTGCTAGACAAAGGTTCCCTGATGTCAAGTGGACGGATGAGAAGAAGTGGGTTGTTGAGGGAAATATTCGAACTGCTGGTGGCGCAGTTGCTGGAATGGATATGGTTGCTCAATGGATGAAGGAGAAATTCGGAATGGATATCTTGACTCTGGCTACGTCACTTCTGGACTATGAGCCTAGGGATATTGATGGTATTCTCAACGTCATTCCAAAGAGATTTGATGAGAATGGCAAGCAATTACAAACCCACGTTTTTGAGCCCAAGGAATGATAGGGGTCCCCATGACAGCTAGCCCAGCCAAGATATCTCCCCTCACCAAGATTTAAAAAGCATGGAGCGACGTAAAGAATAAAAGCCATTATTATGACATATTATAGCGTACTATTAACCGCTTTATAGCATCTAAAACCCGTTTTTGCCTCCTTTTTATCATCGTCGTGGCTCAGACTCGCCAACCGTAAACTCAACCTGCTTCGTAATCCCAGACATTATCTCATCTGAGCTCGCTTCGCCACCATGAATATAAACAGTATGGTCAATCCGTTCATTCCCAGCTTCAAGCCCAGCCATCGACCTAATCGACCGACCATTGCTACAACTCCTCCAGTTTGACCCGTTTCCATCGCCGAGCATAATGCTTCCAGGTTCGGGACCGGCTTTGTACTTGGAGCCGACGTTGTTGGATGAAAGAAGTGAGCCGAAGATAGGCTTGAGTTTCTGACGCATCCAACCCCATGTACTTGGGAGGTTGGATGTCACGACAGCTACGAAGGTTTCTCGGACAGCCCATGATGCAGCTTCTTGAGGACCTGTTACGGAGTTCTACAAGATGTCAGTATTGCACGGTTGGTTGAACATAGAATAGACCAACCTGGAGAATAAGGACACAGCGTAATATTCCGGCAACCATGACAAAGACAGCGCCCGAGAAGAGAACCAGCAATCCGTACTTCTTAACCTTGGGAATTCTAGCACCCCATAGCATGGGGATTGGAATGGCTAGTAGATAAATATCGGTGATAATGTTAAGGCTAACGACGACGAAGATGTAGAGCTTCGACAACGCAGGCTGGCAGAGGTCTGTCGTCTATTAGCAAACCGTCTTAAATTTGTTTATAATTCTTAACCTACTGCCTGGGTCGGGATTGATTTGCCAGAAGTGGTGGAAAGGATGGCAGCTGAATAGAATACAGCAGACAATGATAATGTAGGTTGACAGGATGAGTCCAAAGCCGATATAGATGCGGGTCTTGTACCCAGTGAGGCCAGCCTGGTGTCGTCAGTATTAATATCCTGCTTTCGTTATAATGTGAAACCTACCGTAAGTCTAAAGTAGAAGGCACATAGTGCACTCTTGATAATCCATAGCACGGTCGTGTACATGATCCAACCGGCAATCTGTATCTTGGATCCACCGACCCTGCAACTGATTAGCTTTTCATCCCTGCCTTCCGATCCTGCAACCTACCTCAATCCATACTCTTCACTATCCGGTGATAGCGATTTTCTCTCCTCCGCTGTCATCCCACTGTTTGTCAAACCATGGTACTTCGCTCCAACCGTGAATGCTAATGCTGTTTCAATCGTATACGGAATGATCACAAACAGCATCAGGTAATCATCAGCCCCAAAGTTCCGAATACCGGCCTGTCGTACCCTGGCATAGGTTCGTAGGAAGACAACCAAAATGCCGATAGCCAGCAACGTGAACGACTCTGCGGCAAAGGACGAAACGCTACCCATGGTTGCAGAGGGTTGACAAAAGGAAACACATGCATGAAGATCGGAAGCTGTAAGGAGGTAGAGTCTTCCTTAAAGAACCCAACCTGACGGCGAACAGGTCGCCACTGGTAAGGGTCTTTGATAAACCCAGTTAGCTTTTCCGGTGATATGTCTCCAGTAATAATAGATAGGCACTCGGGGACCAGATCCGGCGCGACGATGGGGGAATGAAGCTCGGGGACTACAGAGGGGTAGGGGATGAGGTTACAGTGACAGTTAGCACTAGGATAAGATCTGCGCTAAGACAAGGGTCAACCGGCGGCTCAGCTTCCGCCTCGAGTCATACCAAAGTCGCGGGTCAATTGTATGGCTTCCTTTGTCGACTGCAACCCATCAATCACAATGACTAGAGTAAAACAGACGAACCGTGCGCGTCGCAATAATGAAGTGTCTTAAACTAACAGAAGCCACAGAAACAATAATTCGTTATTATCCCCGGATCTACGATACGCCGGGCCCAATTTAGGGGGCACCATAAGCACGTTCCGTGGCTTGTTCGGAAATTCCGACTTTAGGCTTTTCAACCTTCCCAGTTCAACCAAGACCGAGAAGATGGGGTTTCAGCCAAGGCTTCTCCTGAAGTCAATGGTTTGTCGAGGCGAGATTTGTTTCATTGAGCTATTCTCTATTGTGTGAAAGTCCTTCAAGTATGAACATGCAACAGCTTTTGTTCATTTAGGTTGTGTCAGTCCTGTATGACGGGACTCCCGGGGGATGACGAACTCTAAAACCCCCCTTCTTTCTTAGCCCGCTTGGACCCTGTAAGCTCGGCGATACCCCTCCATGATTCAAGTGAAGAGTGGACCTCGTGAACCTTAAACCATCAGCCTGCGGCCCAATATCGTCTTGTCTTGTATAAGTCAGTGGTCGGATAAGAGGATCACGGCCTTTTAAGGCACACCTAAACATGGTTGCGGCTCCGGTTTGTAGATCAATGTCTGTGTGACGGGATATAACATGTTCTGATGCTATGATTGTTAGAGACAAGTTACACGTGGTTGAACAGGCGAATTGGGACGAAACTTAATTCGCGAAGTCGCTACGACGGTCACATCAAGGAAATAGGAACAAGAGATCTAGTTCGGATTAGAAGATCATGTAGCCTACTTGAAAAAGTACCACGGATGAGAAAGCGGGTATTTTTCATCCGATGATTAGAGCTTATCGTGAAACGGGCTGAAGCTAAATATGTGAAGAAGACGAAGCTATGAAACAGGGCGATTCATGGAGGGGAAGGGCGTATTTGGTATTCGAGAAAACAGGGACTAATGTTGAAACAACTATATTTAAATCAGGCGATTCTGCTCCAGTCGCTAGAAGGCTGATCTTAGGGCAGGCCATACCGCATCAACTTTATAAACACTACACCCTATAGACACAAGGCTGGATTTTCTGGCTCAGAGAGCCAGTCTGGATCCGGCTTAACCAGATGTTTGTTAGTCTCTAGTCTAAAACCATTATCCACCAGGCGTAATCAACTTATCAAATCGACACGCTACAGAACTGCAGTCTGTCATGTAGAGACAGCCCTTGTCTTCTTCATCTAACCAAATTCACTAATGGTAAACTTCAGAAGACAACTTCACGCAAAATTAGACCGGGTCGGAGTAGTAGGGACTCTCATGGGTCTTATGATTGAAAAAGGGTATGATGCTGGCGAATCGGAGTTGGCCCAGGAAACCGGATTCGCAATGTCAATTTTATCTTCACAATCAATTCTTCCAGCCACATTCTCGACCTCTAATTTGTGCAAAGTCGATCATGCTTAGATTCGCAAGCAAAATACTTATAACCAGTTCTGCCATATGCATGTAATATCTCAATATCACAGTCATGAACAAAGCTCCAATATAGGTAAGGTATAGGGTGACTGTCACAAATGCTAGTTTAGTAAAATGTAATCTATTGCTATGTAACGCTCAGTTAAGGTTTATTACGAGTAGAAAACTTAAAAGATAAAGTTTCTGAAACTCTTGCGCTCACTGGTTCATTATCACGAAATTGCATCTCAATCAGGCTTCGTTGACGTCATCACCAATATATACTCAATCATCACAGCTGAGATTCAGCGCAGTCAAAACAACATCTTTTCATATATCAGACATTCATTTGCAAACCATTACCTCCTCAATCTATGTACATCCAAGCAAGCATATTAAACATGTAGCTAAAAGTCCTTTTTGCTGGACAACCAAGAATTTTCAAAAACACTCAAATAAAGGTCAGCCATCATTTTCCCTGTCCATCGATATCCCAGTCCAGTCATTTACGCATAACTTCATAAACACCACTTGTTTAGTCAAGAGCTCTTGTTGAACAAGCTCATCCGCAACATGCCCCCTTTCTTAGGCTTCTGATGAAAGGAGCTCTGCGCGCTGACTGGTCGCTGGTCGAAACTGTCGATGCTCTCCATGCGCTGGACTGGCTGACGCACTACCGGGGGCGGGGCTTGCTGCTGCATCAGCTCCCCGCGCAGAGCTTTGCCGACATCTGCGTGCTGACGCTCGTACTCGTCATGCTTGGACTTGGCCTCGATGAAGCGGTCTTCAGCTTGACGGCGTCGCTCTTGGAGAGCGCGCAGTTCATCGTCGAGCTGGTTCATTTGCGCTTGGGCTTCGTGCATGAGATGGTCATACTCGTGGATCTTCTGCTCAAGAGGCTGGAGAACGCTCTTTTGAATGCTGGGGCTGTTGAGACGGTTGATGTCGTTGCCGGGAACTGCTAGACGGTCTGGTGAAGGCGCGCGACGCTGCTGATGTTGCTCCGAGGCCATGGATTGAGAAACGCGGCTCTGCTGAGTGTTGGGGCCGTTTCTAGTGGGAGATTCGCCATGAGGTCCAGATTCTGAACCGCGACGCGATTGACGTCTGTAGCGACCACCTTCTCTAGGGCCGTTAGGCTGTCCCTGAGGACCGCCGTCCATTCCGCCAGGGTAAGAAGGAGGCATTGGTTGACCTTGAGGACCTCTGGGGCCGTTGATGCTTCCGTTGTTATTGGGGCCACCAGGAGGTTGTCTGCGCTGACCAGCATTACGAGGGACTTGACCCTGACCAACCGGAACGACGCGCTTTAGCGGGAAAAAGGTTAATTACGAGAACACGGAGAAAAGATTTTGCAGAGATTTCTATGCTCTAGCGCGAAAAACTCACCTGCTGTTGCTGCTGTGCTTGTGCGAGCATGGCGTCCTGCAATGCCACGTCAGAGGTGGGAGAGCGTATGTCCGACTCTTCGCTCTGAAAGAGTCGATCGTCCATCTGGTCGGGAGACTGAGTGCGTCTGTATCGAGGACTCTGCCCGTTTCTCGCGGCACGAGCTGCTTCACGGGCGTCGCGAGCAGTACGAGGTTCGTAGCCCGGGTCTTCAAGGTTGTATCTTGGTTGGTGAGGAGCCGCCATTGTGGCCATCTCTGGCTGTGAAATGCGGTGAAAATGCGGTGGAGGAATGAGATGTCTCAACAGCGACAAGACAGCAATTGAGAAAGGGGAGAAACAAAAAAAAAGAGAAAAATGGGTATGAAGGAATGCAGAATCTACACCGACAGAGTCAGGACTTGAATCATGTTTTAGTGAGAGTCTAGAAAGGCGATGGCTGGAAATGGCGAGGTTGGTGGTGAGAAGCCAAGTCGCAAATTTCTTGAGGTTGGGGCTAGCTCCAGGGGTCGCCAGTGGCAGTGAGTGTCAGGCCCACTGAGGACAGCAACCCCAGCCGCTCAATTGAAGCACAGCACAGTCGCAGTCACAGTGTCCGTCTCTTTTACGAGGAAAATATGCAGCAACAGGTGAATAAACATTTGAGTATCCATTTATTAGCTTCCTGTCCAAATCATGGAGGGCCAGAATGATCGCGCGATACTTTTATTGATCCACGTTCATCCGTAAAAGTGAAACAGCGGCTACGTGCAGTCTTGGCTTGACTGGGATGTCATGCATGGCATCCGGCGTTTATCTGAAGGCTGGGCCTGGAATAACCTGGTTATTGCCAGATAAACGCTGTCTAGCAATTGTTCCTGCCAGGGAATTTGAGATGAAACGGTTGATGACTTGCTCTAGCGTTTTGCTATTTGTTAAACGAGTTTAGCCCAGCCGTTGGGTTTTGTCTTGGATGGCTCGGCTGCGCTATTGGTGATGCTGCATGGAGGTAGGTATGGTACTCAATGTTACACGTCACCGTACAGTGTTGAGTTGTACGCGTGTCGCAGCGGCACAAATCCATCCTTATTACTATTGTTAGGTGCATTACTATTCAAGGTGGCTTCAAATGAATTCAATTGAGACAGGAGTTATGCTTTTTGTTTCGCTGTGAAAAGTGCTGATCAAGCTAGGTACCCTACCGTAGAAGTCTTACCGCGTCATTGGAACCATGGCGTGACCGCAAATTTTTTCCGCCTCAATCGAAGCGGCCCGTCCCATTAACGCGCGTGCCAATCTTACCGCCAGGCCAGCTTTGATCGATTGATTCAGATCTCAAACACTGCCTGATAATCCACAGTCCACGTTCTTATACATGGTAAATGCTGGTCTTGGCCGTACCCAATGCGCTGCCCAATTGAGAGCGACTCCTCCCGTCATCCAGCAAAATGACACGAGATGCGACCGTGCAGAGCCTCGTCACCGTCATAATAACAACTTCACCAACTCCATCGGCTCCATCGACAGAACTCATCTCATCCATTCTAGACTCATTTGAGCGCTATTGCCCAGCTCTGGCGGCATGCAATGTCATTGTTGTCTTTGATGCTTTTGATCAGATAGTCCCTACTGCACGTCTTAAGAGAGGACAAGTTACGCCTCAGCAGGCAGCCGATTTCAATGCATACAAGAAGAATGTTAAAGACTTGATACTCAAGAAGCATCACCGCGATGCCGATGCTTCTCATTTGACACATCAAGATGCTACGGCAGAGTATGGAAGTCCTAACAGGAACCCTACGAATACTGTCGATTACACGATATCCCATACTTTCGACAATAAGGTCACTTTTATAGAACCATCAAGACGTCTCGGTTTCGGACTCGCTGTCAGATCGGCGTTGAGAGCGACCCAAACACCTTACGTCTGGGTTCAACAACATGACTGGGCTTTGGTAGCCGATCTACCTATCCAGCCTCTTCTGCGAGTTATGCAGGCCCATGAGTCGGATCCAGAAGCACCTATCAGATACATCTGCTTGGCTGCCGTACGTATGCTCTCGTATGCCAATTCAGGGCAACATCCAGTCCTTAAGAAGTTGTCATCGTCTCTCACTCGCGACTATGAAGTACCATCGCATCCTGGTGTAAAAATACCACTGACGCCCATGTACTTCTGGCATGACAAACCTCATCTTGCATCTACGGCACATTATCTTGAGCGTGTGTTTCCGTCACGGCTGGCTATGCTTCGAGGAGATTTTATCGAGGATAAGATTGGACAGCGGGCTCGTGCTCAGATGAAGGAAGGCTTAGTGAGTGAATTCTCATCCAACTCAACGCAGAGTAACTAATGTCAAGTAGTGGGCAAAATGGGCTACCTGGCTCTACTACCCCGATGACGGAAAACAACTATCTTTGAGACATCTTCAAGGACGGACTTGGGAGGGAACAACACGCGAAGCTGATAAAGCTGCTACGTGGAGAGAGAAGAACGAAGCTGCAAGGATGTCTGAGAAAGAGGTATCGGCTGAGGTGGATGACATTGACGATATACCCTAGTTTCTGGAAAACAAAGATCACGACTTATGATATCACGAGAATTAAAGTCATGACGGAATCTCACAACCTTGGTCGAAACTGTGATAGCTGACTACGTTTCGACCTCGGCCTCCGAGACGCTATCCTCAATCGGCTATTTCCGCAAGACGCTTGACTCGCGCAACGGTTAAAAGGGAACTTACATTTATTAAACCCAGACTATTCAAGACGACGGCATACATATCTTGAATTAGTCTCCGGGTGCCGCATTTAATTGCCGTTTCTTATGCGGGGTGACCCCTCACCTTGAGCCGATCACCATCGATGACCATCACATAGGTGAATCTTTAGATCGGCTTGGCGATCTGGGGAGCACTAAGCATAAAAGAGCATAGAAAGCCCTGAATACTTAGAATAACGAAAAACAACATAGAAATTTTCGAATTGATACAATGAGACTCTTCACTCCCCTCGCCATTGCCTGCAATGCCATCCTGGCAGCTTCCCAGCGCATGGGAACTCCCTCATACGAATTCCTCTACACTGTCAACGCAACACTTGGTGAGCGCTGGCCAATTGGAGACTATGGCCAAGGAAGTCGAGTTGTGATTCCCATCACGGGCGGAACTTTCGAAGGACCGAAACTTAAGGGAACAGTTACCAACCTTGGTGCCGATTGGGGTCTTACTGATACGAAAGGGGTTTTCTTCCCTGATACGCGATATAATCTGCGGACTCATGATGGAGTTGATATTTATATCCAGACTTCTGGACCGACGCAGCCGGATGGACGAACGTTGCTGAGAGGTGTATTTCAGGCGTCGCATCCGGATTATGAGTGGTTGAATTATATCCTTGCTGTTGGTGTTTTGCAAAGACCTGCTGCAGAGAGTAAAGGAAAGTATGTCGTTATTGATATGTGGCAGGTAAGTTATTGCATGTGATAGTCGGAGATGAAATACTAATACTAGAAATAGATGGTTCTACCTGAAAAATGACTCTCCGATGACAACGTGGCCAGCATGAGTATTGACTCTTTCTGGTCAGTGGATATGAATTGATGGATCCTCGTACAGCACTGCCGGGTTAATGCCAGAGATCAAAGCTAGTGATGTGGGTCTGGGAGTATGGCGGGTTGACGAGAATACGAATAAACGAAAACGATAAAGTTCACAGGGGATTAGAAGTATAATTTAGACATCAACTTCAAGTCGATTATACGATTTTTAAATCTTTTCTCAAGTATCTATTGAGCACAATCAACTTTTGAGAGTTGCGGTGAGGGAATAGCTCGACGATGGCGGAAGATACTCGTTGGAAAATGTAGGCAAGTTGCATGGATGAAATTGGGCAGCGAATCTAGACCAAGTAGCTCGAAACGTGACCATAATTCCAGGCCGATTGACCCGTGGAATGAAACGGTGACAGCAGTCCATCGGGCTATGAGCCAGGGTTCTAAGTGCTATCGGCGAATTGATGAGGATAGGCACAGAATGCAACTGTTCGGTCGATTATATCCGAGATCATCCCTTGCAGACAGGATGCTGGGTCTTTAGCCTTCACTTCCGACGGCAATAATTCATCCATGAGCTCAACCACGTTTTCCAACATTTAATTTAACGATGGCCTTATATCCAACCCATTTACAGAGTACATGCAGAGCCAATAATGCCTATTCTCAGATAAAGTATCCGGACCGATATCTCACCTCACCAAAACACCATCACCATGCCACTGACTCGCAAACCACGGCCCCATTCAAATTACCCCGACATGAACCCCGGATCTAATTCCCAGTCCGGCCCAGCCGAGGTTTCAGAAATCTCCTCCTCCCCTCTCCCGCTCCAACTGCCGCCCTGTTCGTAGCCTGTTAACCTTTCCAATCTGGCAATAGTCCTTCCACGGTATTACCGAGGGTTGCGATTCTGGTAGGGATCTTCGGTCTCCTGCTCCATCTGGCATTACTCGCGATCAACTGTCATCATCACCCCGCAAATACAAGGATATGAACTTGGTAAATGTTTATGCGGAGGCGGTTATATAATGATGAGATGGCTCCTGTTCTTGAGCGCTTTTGCTCAGGCCAGTGGGTTGAATACTGAGTCTGATGCTTGTTCACCGCTAGACAATATGCGCGCTAATTTGCTTCTCCCGAGTCTTTTTGGACTGGGAGTCTGTGCTGCTCCTGGAAAAGATGACTTTGCGACTAAGTGCGCTGGTTTCAAGACCTCTCTGAAGTTGCCCGACACCAAAGTCTGGTTCACCGAGCATGTCAAAGCTGGTGCAAACCTCACTTTCCCCGACAACCACCCAACATGTTTCCCCAAGAGCACCGTTGTTGATGTTGAATTGTGCCGTGTTGTCATGTATGTAACAACTGGTCCCAAGTCGAACCTTTCTCTTGAGGCTTGGCTTCCTTCAAACTGGACTGGTCGATTTTTGAGCACTGGAAATGGTGGCATGGCTGGATGTATTCAATACGACGATGTTGCATACGGTGTTGGTTTCGGCTTTGCTACCGTCGGCGCGAACAACGGACACAATGGTACTTCAGGGGCTGCCATGTTCCACAACTCTGGAGTAGTTGAGGACTACGTTTACCGTTCAGTTCACACTGGTACTGTTCTCGGAAAGGAGATTACCAAGAAGTTCTACGGCAAGAAGCACACCAAGTCCTACTATCTCGGCTGCTCGACTGGTGGACGACAAGGATGGAAGGAGGCGCAGAGTTTCCCTGATGATTTCGATGGTATCGTGGCCGGTGCCCCAGCAATGCGCTTCAACGGTCTGCAGTCAAAGTCTGGCAGCTTCTGGGGTATCACGGGTCCTCCTGGATCTCCTACCCATATCTCACCTGACGAGTGGGTTTTGGTTCACAAGAGTGCCTTGGAACAATGCGACGAGGCTCTTGACGGTGTCAAGGATGGCATTGTTGAGGATCCCAACCTTTGCAACTACCGTCCTGAGGCTCTCCTCTGCACCAAGGACCAAACCAAGAACTGCTTGACTGCACCCAAGATTGAGAGCGTCCGCAAGATCTTCTCTCCCCTGTATGGCGAGAACGGCACATACATCTACCCCAGAATTCCTCCTGGAGCCGACCAGGGCCTCGGCTTTGTCGCCGGCGAGCAACCCTTCCCTTACTCAACAGAATGGTTCCAGTACGTTATTTGGAACGACTCCAAGTGGAGCCCCGATACCATTGGACCTAAGGATTACGCCAAGGCTTCTGAAGTCAACCCCTTCAACGTCGAGACATGGGAGGGAGATCTGTCCAAGTTCCGCAAGCGAGGATCCAAGATCATTCACTGGCATGGTCTTCAGGACGGCCTCATCAGTGGTGATAACTCAATGGACTACTACAACCACGTCTCACGAACAATGGGTCTCAGCAACAAGGAGCTCGATGAGTTCTACAGGTACTTCCGTGTTAGTGGATGTGGCCACTGCAGTGGTGGAGATGGTGCAGCTCGCATTGGAAACAACAGGGCCAACCTTGGTGGCAAGGATGCCAAGAACAATGTGCTTATGGCTCTTGTCAAGTGGGTCGAAGAAGGCAGTGCACCTGACACCCTCACTGGCGTTCGTTACGAGAAAGGCGCTCCATCTGGAAAGGTCGAGATTGAGCGTAGACACTGTCGCTATCCCTACCGTAACGTCTGGGATCGCAAGGGCGACCCTAAGAAGCCCGATAGCTGGAAGTGTCAGTGATATGCTGCAGGTGGCGATTATATAACATTTACTTCATAGCGCACATATAAGAGGATCACTGTAAACAAAATGAGCATTTACACAACACTTTGTCTTAAACTACACCAGTTATCTAAACTACTGACATTGTATTGATTGCATTGAAAGGACCTGCAACAAAAATATCACACAGAATTTTCCTTTCAGCTTCCTAGGATTCATTGCTTTGAGCATGTTTATTCAGTCTATCTAGTTTTGGGGGCTATAGATCCGGGTTGAAATGCTGCTGTTAGTCTGCTATAGGGTTAGTCAGTAGCCAAAATCTTACCTCTCCGGATGACTCACGTGTGATGATTATTTCTGCCTAGTTAAAGACTTCCAAACTTCTCCAACAAACAAATATCCCATTATTTTCTTTCGATACCATGGAATATCTTCAAAACATCGGAAATCAAGACTGTTGTCTGTCCGGAGGTGCTGATGGCGCCGATCTGGAATGGGGAAAATGTGCCGAATCAAGCGGACATGGGGTTATCCATTGGACCTTTCCAGGTCACCGAAGTCAAGCCCCAGAAGATCAACACGTTCGACTCAATGATGAACAACTCAAGGCAAGCAATGAGGCCCTCCAAAACGCGGCAAAAGCGCTCAGCTTGAGCATGCCTCAGCGACCGAATGTCAAACGCCTATTACAACGGAATTACTACCAGGTGGCCTGGAGCCAAGCATGCTACGCGGTTTCATTCATGGAGGATGGTGTCCAAGCTTTAGGGGGAACTGTATGGGCAACTACAATGTTTTCACAACTGCATCCGGAAAGTTGCGACCTATATTTCTTTGATCAGATCGAAGCGATCTGGCTACAGTGGAATGGAAAATCATGGGACATTATTGATTCGCCACCTCGTCCTAAGGGTATATGGGCTGGTATAGGAGCTCGCAGTCTCTTGCCCAGCGGCCGTGGTGCGATTCGAAAGCTGATGGGCTGCACAGACGATTTTATTGCTAAGGAGGCCCAATAGATTTGTTTGTTCTTATAGTAACTAGCTCATGTCTATTTTGTCTTAATAAGCGGACATACAGGGAGGATCGACACAATAAGATGAGCTTTTACATAACACTTCTGTTGTCCTAGTCGGGATAATTCGGTACCGAGCAGAGCCAAGATAAAGTGATGTCAAGCTAACCGACTAGTTACAAATTACCCCAAGGAAACACTTCCTCTCCGTACCAAGACCCCAAAACACGGGGCAGAAGTGCGTTGTCACAATCAGGCATTTCCCCAGACTAGCCACCAACACGTTGCCCCTGCTCGCTCGTCATCCAACGCGGAGACACGGTCCATTCAGAGACGCCAAGCCGTGAAATTCCCCACGATCTTGGGCTATCAAGAGGAAAACCCGGAGCATCTGAGTCAAAAACAGTGAGAATTTGGGTTTTCCCCCTCATTTCCCCAACTTGGCCCCCACAAGATCCTGAATCTTCTCCAACGCTTGGATGCCGGGTTATGGAGTTGGCGAGTCAGCTGGGGGGTTTTGATGCACGAAGTGAGGCGAGCGTTATTTTCTAGAAGGAATGGATGGATGGCGATGCTGATCGTTAGATTATGTCGAGGTTAACCGACATGAGCTGCGTGGGTCTTTTATCCATATCGTATCTTATCAAGATAAACGGGAATATTCTCACCGGCGCTTCTCAAGTCCGCACGACCAAAATCTTACGATACTGCCAACATTCCATCGCCTCAATCACGGCAGACAAGAGTCATTGCGATTATAAGAGTTTTTTTTCTTTTTTCGCTCTCCAATAACGATATTTCGATTAGGCCGACGTCGGATACTCCGGCATGTTGCAAGCGCCCTTGATCAACAAGTCAAGACTCGGCGACTCCACTAAATAGCAATGCATGTGTCAAAACAAGCTATTTTTCGCGTAACGGAAACGCTCAACCTTTTTTGCGTCGATACCGCCGGCAGATTATTAACTTTTCCTCCGTTACCGTACGAGAACTAAACTGCAACAAGGTTTTCCGGAAATAAGCTTGTTCTCTTGGCGTCCGGTTTAGCCTCATGCTAACCAGATCCTTTTCATCTCCGAGAGCACTCATGAGCCTCACTCCAACGACATCGTTCAAGACATGCACTCGAGATGTTCACAATTCGATATATGACAGTCACAAATAAACCATGCTGCTCTTATCTCCGTTTCCACCAAACTCTGGGGATTTAAAACGGGTATTTTAAACGGAGACTTTCGTCTCTGAACCAACCCAGACTCTTTGAGAAAAGATCGCTGACACATAACGTAACACGAACTCCATTTCGGCCCCGTTTCTTTTCGCTCGGCCCTGCAACGCTGCTTGAATTCCAATGACCTGATATTGAAGATTTGCTAACTTTTACGTGAGAGACTCACGTTCCCCCATGGGGCTCCACGATATACCGACGAGTCGTTTTTTTTTTCTCTATGTCTTGGTTGTAGATAACGAGAGTTTTTGCGTCTCCACGGGAGATAAACATCTGGAGACTTTTTGCTTGGCGGGTGTATTTAAGAAATGCTTGATTCCCGTTGTCCTTTTTCTTCTTCATCTCGTCAACTCTGCCGCTGATCATACCCCAACCGTAATCTGCCTTTCTCACCTCATAGTGAGGTTTTATTACTAAATACTCTTGTTTTGTTATACCATTGAATATGGGCGCTGAGGACAAGACGACAAAGACTCAGCCTGAGATGGCTCACCCCGACCAGCAACACGCTGCGTCTATTCGGGGCATTGACGGCAACGAGATCAATACCATGAATGATGATGGCGGCGACATCATGGACTCCAAGGAGTTGCCTAGCGACGAACCCGTGCAGAACATCTTCAACCAAGGCGGCAAAAACTACAGAACCCTCAGCAAGTGGGATACCGTCTTCGTCCTCGTCACCAACCAAGTCGGTCTTGGTGTCCTATCTCTCCCTGGCTGTCTCAAGGTTCTCGGCGTTGTTCCCGGCGTTATTGCCATTATCGGTCTCGGTTCTCTCTCTGCCTATACTGCCTACGAACTCCTCCAATTCTATCGAAAATACCCTCACGTCGTTAACGTTGTCGATATGTGCGGCATCATTGGTGGCAGGCCTCTTGAAATTATTGCTGGTATTGGTTTGATGATCAAGGTTATGATGACTTGTGCATCTGCCAGTGTCACATTATCCGTCGCATTCAACACCCTTAGCAACCACGCCTTCTGTACTGTCAGCTTCGTCATTATCGCCGTCGTCGCCTGCTGGGTTCTGTGTCTACCCCGAACCGTCAAATTCGTCTCGCAATCCGGTATCCCTTCGACAATCAGCATTTTAGCTGCTGCCCTTACCGTCATGATCAGCTTGGGTCTCGACACTCCCTCTCAGGCTCCCCCAGGCTGGGACCGAGAAATCCAGGTCATCGGCAACCCAACATTCCGCCAAGGTCTCAACGCCTGTCTCAAGATCTGCTACGCCTACGCCGGAAACATCAGCTTCGTTTCATACATGGCTGAGATGAAGAACCCTAGCAGGGATTTCCCCATGGCTTTGGCTTGCCTCGAAGTGTTCTCCATTACCCTTTATACCATCGTCGCTGTTGCAATTTACTGTCTTGCCGGCGATTACACTACCTCCCCTGCCCTTGGATCTGCCCCTAGAATTGCTGCCAAGGTCGCCTACGGACTCGTTTTGCCATGTGTCTTCGCAACCGCGATGGCCTTCGGTCACACAGGCATCAAGTATATGTACGTTGTTGCCATGCGTGGCATCAAAGCCACCCACCAAGTCACCGACCGAAGTGTCAAGTCCTGGAGTATCTGGGTTGCTTGTGTGACTCTGTACTGGATCATTGTCTTCATTATTTCCAACGCCATCCCTATCTTCGACTCCATCCTCTCCATCTCCTCTGCCACTACAATAGCCTGGTTCACCTTTGGTCTCAGTGCCATCTTCTGGTTCCACATCAACAAGGGCCAGTATACCAAGAACTGGAAGAAGATTGCCCTATGCATTGTCAACGGATTGCTTATTGTGCAATCAATCTTCATGAACGGTGGCGGTTTGTGGTCTTCTATCACCGAATTGTTGAACATTTTCGAGAATGACAAGAGCTCCATTCGTGGTGTCTTCTCATGCGGTGACAACTCTATTTAGATATGAAAGTCAAGAACGACTTATAGATATTATGCAGCAAGTATATAGCGATTGAATGATATATGATGATTATTACGTTGAATCTACTATTTGGCCTCACCGCTCGATTTGATAGTATAAACTTAGTCCATGAATTTGTTCCTAAAGCTGCTCCGACGTCGTTTGTGGAGCTTGGGTAATCGTTTGATCGAGTGGATCAAGGGACATGAAATTCCATTCAAAACTAGGGCCCATGGAAGTGGCAGTCATTTTCGTATTCTAAACGGGGACGCCGACGGGAATTGACAGAGTTGCCACCATGCTTCAATGATCCGACACTGGAAGCGTGATAAAACGTCAGGGTAAAATCAAGCCGAAATGAAGAATCTAACGATGCTTCGGGCCGACCAATGAAGGACGAGTGTGGCGAGACGGCATCTGGAGATCTCAAGTGGCGAGACTAAGCTCCGGTGCCGCAGATCTGAGTCACCACTGATATAGGGCTGAGAATGCCTCAAACTCAATTCTCTGTATCGTAATTTGGCTTTGCTTCTCAATGATGGAATGCCTGGGTTTATATACCTGTTTCTCAACCCCATGTCTATGAGGTCAATAAAATATGTTCCCAAAAGCCAATTACGTGCGACTACCGGTAGCTCCAAATTGCGAAGCTGGGAGACTCACTATGACTCATTTTGTGTCATACTGCATCAAATTTGGCCAATCCCGAGGATTCCGTGAGATTAGCAGGGGTTATTTTCTTGTCAACTCAGCCGAGAGAAGTGTCCGCTGTCAGGTACACCTTAATTTCGACAAGCCTTTCCACAATCCTTGAAAATTTGGGTCTCACAGTAAAGCTTAGTTTAATAGTTCATAGAAAGTGATCTAATGGTAGGGGAAATGTTTCTATCAAGGCCAGGTTGGTATTCCAATTGTCGTTGGCCGATCCTCTGACGACTTGGAAATCATCGATGGCCGATACCAATCCGATGTGATCCAGATACAGATCAAATAAATCAACAGTATTTAATTTAATATTCGCTATGAACTCGTCAAACTTCCAAATGGTGGGCTGTTGAGCAACTCATTTCAGTCCAACCGCCCTTGTCTCACCATCCGGGTAGAGCAACAACCCCGAGCCGGTTCCTTGTAGTATTGAGACTAAGGAGCATGCGTATGCTTATTGTAGTATTTCACTCGGCGTGACGTAAACATATTAAGTTCTATACAAGGTGATTCATAATGAGTCGTCAAATGGAGGTGCAGTCCACGTGCCAAGTGCTTACGGCTCAAGGGATGGAGAGCAAGACCCAGGAACAAGCCAACAAAGTCATATATAAGCATTGAATAGAAGCCAGTATCATTACATTTGCCAAATAACAACAATTTACATCAAAGGCCATCTGATGATAGTCATTTAGTGCAAGGTAAAGCATTTCTCAACCTCTCTCCTTTCATCCAGACTCAACATGATGCACAATATTTTGCCGAACTGAGGTTACTCGCAGAAAACACTGCGACTTTGAGGACCAATTGAACCGACATCGCCTGACACATGAGCCTTCCACTTTTAACCACTTTGCCACTACTGAAGTGCATTGCTAACTTCTCCAAAAAAAAAAACCCTAGGTAATGTCAGGCTAGCCAGTACCGACCCGTTGAAGTGTAAGGCCCTACACGACATCTCCGCCCGAGCCTCTGTACGTCGCGAGTCGAGTTTGTGCTATTGAGAAAGATTCATACCAACAGGGGGACACTATCAAGACATTGGAAACAAGCAGCCATGTCCCAATCCTCCTGATTTACTGTTCCTCGCCGATTCCACATCTCCTGAACAACTTTCATAGCCTCAGCCAGACATCCTACATTGCTCAGAGGCTTTGCACTATTGAAGATCCTTTCCACGCTAGTTTGCTGGCTTTCCGGGGCTAAGCATCCTGTCACACAGAAAGGCCACGCAAGTGTCATCAACCAACTTGGGCGCTCAAGGCCTCCCAGCAGGGCTAGGTTAGCAGACACAAGATCAATAACCTCCCTTGATTCAGGATGCCATCCGGAGAGGAAAACTATAAGATACAACCGTGTTGCATTTGCCCATATCCGAGTTATCTTGTTGTAGACGCTTTGCGAGGGACGCATATTTCTCTGTAACGTGAAATCTGAAAAAAGAGCGGGTAGTGAATGGTCTTGCCCACTACCTGCGTCGTCACTTAAGCTCTTCAACCCCAAATCGAGCCTTTCAACAATCTTTCCTGCCCGTTGAACTAGCGTCATAAACGAAAATGTGCCACTCTTCTTCGTCTGCTTCTTCCAAACATCCAGTTCCACAATATCGGCGATGCTGAGATAGACCCAGTTTTCGCACCCCGTGACATTTTTTAAGCTCAAGTTGTCGTTCTTTTCACCTCCTATCAACTTCGCATGGTATTCACGGAGACACGGGGTTTGCTCAAGAGCACTGCTGGATATTATGTCGGCAATGATTACCTTGGCTGCAAAAAACCGCAGGGAAGCTTGCGAGGACGAAAAAGCATGGCCGCCTGCGGAAAGCACTCTGTTCACGATTTCTGGCGATACGGTAGCTGGATCTGGGGCTGTCCAATAGACGCCCTCCCTGAGCGGTGGCGAAGAGAGAATTTGGTCAAAGAGAATAATAGCAGCATCCAAATGGACTCTCCAAGCACGGTAGTACTGCGTCATGGTCTCAAAGTCCAGCAGAAGCATGATATCGCCGAATAGATGCGTACTCTCCCAAAGATTCTCGCCGACACCACGCTGGCTTAGCGCTTTAACTCTATTCTGCATGCCTTTGAAAGCTTTCTCCGACTGGCTTTGGACTTCATCCCAAGTGAATGCAGAACAGAGCGTGTATCCTGCACCAGGAAGGAGGGGGACCACAGAGAAAAAGCAAGTGACCAGACTAACTATTAACTGACGCGACTCAGAGTTTCTCAAAGCAGCGACAAGAAGCCAGTTATGGCCGCCTTCGAAGAAGGAAGGGTGGTAAAATGGATGGAGGAGGGGGAAAACATAGTCTTTGTAGGACATGATGAAACGAAGATCCTCTTCACCGTGGAAGTTCACGTTGAGGGTTTCGCGAAAGGGACCTCCAAACAGGATTCGTTCAGGTGGAGTGCACAGTCCAATCTCTTGGGCAGCGGCTGTGCCTGAACCAAACGTATTGATGTGTAGAGAGTGGCCCAGAGAGGAAGAGACTGTATCGATATTATTAGACCAAGAAGTTGGCGTCGTGTCATCCGCCGATTCCGAAACTGGCGCGAATCCACTAATTGGAGTCGGGAGTAAAGCCACTCTAGAGTCTCGACGCACCCCAATCTCATCATCATCGAGATTTTGAGCTATCCTGTCAATCATTTGCCGTCCCCTCCGGTTTCTCGCATTACGTTTGACCTGAGCCTTCAGGCGCTGGCTCATCTCACGCTGCAGGTCACCATTGTCCATCCATGTCGGTTTCTGATGGCCGAAAAGACACGTAAGCCCGAGTGCGACGCAATTTTGGCAATAGGGACGAGTTTCGTCGCATTTCTTGTGGCGCACGCGACAGATCCAGCAGCTGCCGTTGTTTCTCATGGTTTGTAATTGTAGTCCCAAGGTATGGGTGTGCGAGTTTGAGTTGTTCCGCGCGGAGATGGTCATAGGCGTAAATTGCTCTGATATGCGTGCTTTGGTTAGTCATCAGCTTCCAGCAAGTCTGGACCAACCAATTTCCGCGCGCAGTCTACTATGCGCGGGAATGGAATCCTCACAGCGGAGAGGCTTGATATTCTTTGCAGTGTCCGTCTGGGGTCAAAATGCATATAAAAGGATGCCATTGCACGAATATAATGCAACAGAATGTTCTCAACTCTCTTCAGTCACACAACTAAATATGTCTAATTCAACCGTCCTCGTCCTTGGTGGCACTGGTCCCGCTGGTATCTGCCTCCTCCGCGAACTTCTCCATCGCAAGCACAAAGTTGTTGCATTTGCGAGAAGTCCCCAAAAAGTCCCTGAAGACCTCTCTTCAAGTCCCTTGCTTGAGGTAGGTCTAACACGATATAGATTCTATCTGTGGTTTTCGCTATCGAAAGTACTAACCCGTTCAGGTTGTCAAAGGAGAACTATCCGACACCAAAGCGCTATCAACAGCGGTTGCCAAGAGCGACGTCATTGTCTCGCTACTTGGGCCTCAAATTAGTGATCGATCTGCCGCTTCAAACATCATTCCGGATTTCTATAAAAACTCCCTTTTCCCCGCAATGCGCCAACATGGCGTAAAGCGAATCTTCGCTATGGGAACCCCTTCCATCGGCCGCCCCGAGGACTCATGGACTTTTACGCGACCCGCGATAGTTCTCTTGGTACGCATCGTAGCAAGTAACGCTTATCGCGCCATCGTGTCCATTGGGGAAACCTTCGACAACGAGGCCAAAGACTTGGACTGGACCGTATTTCGCATCGCTATGATTCCAGGAGAGTCAGATAACGAAAGCTGGGCAAATGATAGGGAGGATGGTAAAGCTTTTGTGGGGTACATTGGTCAAAAGGGCCATACTTGGTCGCAGAAGAGAGGGGCGTTGGCAAGATGGCTTGTCGATGCCGTTGAGGGAGGCTTGAAAGACTGGGTGCAGAAGATGCCTAGAGTTTCTAAGTTTGCTGGTAGTTGAGCTATTTGAGATGTCGTGAGGTTTTTTTTAATCCGTTTTTGTTCTCTAGTTTCTCTTAACTAGTTTCAGTTCAGGCTTTTATCTTATGTATCACTTTCATATGCATTTTGATTGGCAACAGGGCGTTGAACTTCGATACAGTCTGCACATCATGAATTTCGTGGTAGTGTAACTGTGAGCTGGAGCCAACATCAAATGGATACTCATCGGAATTTTTACAAAAAGATCGACTGAATTGTTTCCCAATGGGCAATCGTATTCATATCACTGCAACTGGCGAGCTGACGTGAGGGGTAATAAGAAAAAGGTGATCTTGTCAACGACGCCCTTACGGATTCGTCATATAACGCAGCACCGCTTCTTACCTTCATTATACAAACTGACTTCTTATCCTTCAAAATTCCATCTTGACTACTTCTTAATATAACTTGAGTACTGAAATCATTGTTTGAGCCAACTCTTTCCAACAATGTCTTACCCTGACCTTACATCATTCAAGGCCCTGTCCTTTGACTGCTATGGAACTTTGATCGACCAAGAAGCTGGCATGATTCGTGGCTTGCAGCCCATCATCACCCGACTCCCTTCAGAAAGCAACTACAAGCAAAACCCAATTCTGTTGATGCGACGCTTTTATGAATTTACCCGAGTCCTTGAGGACACGGAGCCAACCCTTCGATATAATGTTATCCTCCTGCGCTCTTTCAAGGCCCTCGCAGAAGAGCTTAATCTTTCTGTGCCCGAAGATGAAACGGTACATCTTGAATCACTTGTCGGGACTTGGCTTCCCTTTCCCGACACAGTGCCCGGCTTAGAGATACTGAAGAAACATTACAAGTTGATCATCCTTACAAACATGGATAACGCCAATGCGTCGGAAACTGTGAAGCGCTTCCAACCCGTTAAGTTTGACAGGGTCTATACAGCCGAAGATATCGGTAGTTATAAGCCAGCCAAAGCAAACTTTGACTATCTGTTTGATCATGTAACAAGCGATCTGAGCGTTCACAAGGATCGTGGGGACTTATTGCACGTAGCGAGAAGTCTAACTGCAGATCACGTCCCGGCCAAGCGGCTTGGTTTGCGAAGTGTTTGGATCTCCCGTGGGGGAGAAACCAAGGAGGGACAAGGGGTTGGAGGTGACTACGAGAAATTGAAACAAGATGTTGCGTTTGAATGGAGATTTGACTCTATTGGAAAGTTTGCGGAAGAAGTGGAAAGGCAGTTTCGTGAGAAGAATGCTTGAGGCCTTGAGTGGTAGTTACCCTAGAGATTGCGAATTAGTTGCAGTGGTTGGTCAGGGATCATGGATGAAGCTGGGCTCAAGGCTGAGCTTTTGTCATATTTGCTTTTTTCACATGAATAGGATGAGCTTCTCGTGCAACTGTTGTGAATTCGGAGAATTTCAGCTGTCATCATAAGGAAGATTTGCTTTTTCTTATATGAGTTGGATACGCTTTTGGGCCAAGTGCACGTATAAATAGCCTGTTTCAGCTCATGGTGGAATATGGCGCTATGCACGCATTCAGCCGCATTCCTAATCTCGATTCACGTCAGCCAAAGCACATTTCGAGTTCTAGACCCCCCACGCATGAAATGCAATGATCACGTAAAGAAACTGCCGAAATATTGACTCGGTGCTACTGTTCCACTAAGCAAGACAGGATGGACGCGCTACTGCTGGATAGAGCTAAGCTTGTCTTGTCATTTGCCTAGATTGTTCTAGTGAGAAACGTTTGGATCCGAAACACTGACTCGTGCATCCGTGCGCCGATCCTAACTTCAGGGACAGAAACAGAAGGAGGATAAATCTGTGCCTCGGCATTTGTGTAGAGATTTCTGAGAGGAAGACAAAGTTGCAGATCCCACAATTGATGTGCAATCGTGCCGCCCGCAACATAAGCGAGGATCGGAATAGTCGGGGCTGAAGACCCAGTTTCTAAGCATGTTCTCTTCATCAACTTGAGACGCCGCATTGTCTTGATTTCCACCGCCTGCTAAACCCTAGGTCATTAATGAAAGAATGGACCCAAATTACGTACTAGCCTGTACTGTAGAATATTCTCCGCCAAACCACGTTTTTCTTCTGAAAATCTGCAGCGGATAAAACCACATCCGCCAGACTAGCCTCGGCGCAACGATCCTCACTGTGAAAAATGCCAGGGTGCCCTGGGACTAGAGATATCCTTTTAAATCCTTTTGGGCTTTCAGCTGCGGAGCGACGTGACATCGTGGGTCTGTGCCCCTGGTAGTCTAAACTTTGCTTTTCAAGGGTCTGCGTTTTTTTAACAGCCTGAGCTGTCACTTATCAAGATGCCTTGCATCTCGTTTCTGAGATCTCTGTTCGTCTGCCTCTCCTTAACCATTTAAAATGGCTTGGGGCGATCTTCCACCCGAGGCGAGGACGCTGGACCCCCTGGGAGATGATTTACGCAACGGCTTGACTGCTGTTACTGTTCTTGCTTTTATTTCGTTCTTTTCTGCCACTATACTCTTTTTCTACCTTGTTTTCAAGCTTACTACGTGGAGTTTATTCATCAAGTCACAGCCATCGGGGCACTTTCAACATACCACGGGACCAATTCAACGAGCGATTGACGTTACGCTTGGCATCGATGGGATATTCGCCGAAAACAATGAAGACGCCAACAAGAAGTCAGATGGCGAAGTCCCGTCTGCTCCTCGACGACCCAATCAGTTTCTCATCCTTATCATTAACCTCTTGCTCGCCGATATGCATCAGGGAGTAGCTTTCCTGCTCAACGCGGCGTGGCTTCGACATGATGCGATCCACGTCGGAACAGCGTCTTGCTACACACAGGGACTGTTTGTATCGCTTGGTGACTTGGCTTCGTCAATGTTCATCACTTCAATTGCCGTCCATACCTACCTTGCTGTAGTCAAGCGACGCCAGACACCGCAGAATGTGTTGTATGCGGTGATCATCGGAATCTGGGTGTTTGTTTATGCCATCTCCCTAATCCCGATTGCAGCGACTCGCAACGGTGCAGAGTTTGGGGGTTTCTTTGTCCGCGCTGGAAGTTGGGTGAGTTGTGCCTGGCATGCTTGTGGCAATCAGAATACATCTAACCATAACAGTGCTGGATGAACAAAAAGTACGAACAACTTCGCCTCTTCACACATTACCTCTACATCTTTCTCGGCCTCGGTACAACATCGATCCTCTACCTTATCATTTTCTTTCACATCCGTCGACAAGCCCGGTTCGAATCTTCGGGCGAACCCAGCGAAGCAGATACGATGCAACTTCAGCTCAGTCGCAACCCTGCTTTCCTGATCTACCCCGTCATCTACGTTATGTGTACTCTTCCTCTTGCTGCTGGTCGAATTGCAACGATGGCTGGCGCCAGCGTGCCAAATGGTTAGTGCGAGTGATGCCCGGTTAGTTAGTTACAGGCGGCTAATACATGGATTTTAGGCTATTTCTGTTTCGCGGGTGCTATGATCGCCTCCAACGGCTCCTTCGACTGTTTGCTCTTTGGTACTACTCGAAACACCATCGTCTTCGCATCGAAATACGACGTATCTTCCAGCGACGTCGGACTTAGCACCTTCGCCTTCCTAAAAGCACCGACAACTCAACGATTCGGAAACACCATCTCGATTCAGGGAGGAGCACAAACAAATGAGAACGTGGCTGGAGGATGGTGGTCATGGCCTGCAAGACGGAGCGGTTCACAGAATAGAAGTCGGAAGGGCATGACACGTACCATCAGCCAAGAGTCTCTGAGAGGACCAGCTATCCAGATGGATACTGTCACGTCGGTGGTGGTGGAAGTTGATGACTCAATAGAGAGAGACCCAAGATACCCGGATACAACAGCAAGTTCCAATCCTTCAATCCGCAGTGCCGAGAAAGATTACACGAGAACGTTTCAAAGAAGCATGGATATACATAGAGAATAATGTTGATGCCAAAAGATAGATCTCAGTAAAAAACTTTTAATAATGATTACATACAAAGCCCTTGATACCTAATCTGTTCCCAGAGAATCTTGTCCATTTCCCTCTCATTATAGTTTATCGAGCCATTTCTGATCAGGCATCAGCTCAGATTTATCGGTCAGCCATTCAAGAGTGATGCCCAGATCTGCACCAAGATCGTCAAGATCCTCCGGCGGTATGGTGCCAATCTCTGATGTCCAAACAATGTACTTTAGCGACGGGAATAATTCGGCGTTTATAAGCATTGTTTTGATCAATTCATAATCATTAGGTAGTAATACCCCTTCTGGGTCTACGCCCAGAGGGAATTTTTCTTCTAACCAACATGGATAAATATCTTGAAGGAATAAAACCTTCAGGTTGGGTGGTATATGGTCCTTGAGCATTTGCAAGAAGTCGAGATCCTTCTCCCAATAATATGAGCCAAACAAGGCTCTGGGAGGAATGGCGAGATATTGCAAGGCCGTGAACTCGGCAAATTTCATGCCTGCACCGTTGAAACAGATGGATTCCCTACAGTCCCACCATAGTTCCAGGATCTTGAGATTGCCCTTGCATGGTTGGAGGAGTTCAGGGAAATCAGGGGGATCCCGGTGTGGTGATACATCAAAAGGATGATGAAACTCGAGATGCCTGAGCGACTTTGCGTTCTTGAGGAATTTGTTCAGAATCTCAAACGAATATTCGCCGGTATGGAGGTAGAAGGAGTCTAGGTTCTCAAAGGGAAGAGATCGGACAGACGGTTGTGCGAAAACATCGATCATGAGTCTCTGCAGCTTGAGAGTTTTGAGGCTTGGATGGTTAAGTAATGGAACATCCTGCAGGGTCATTCTGTATGTTTCTTGGCGATCATCGCAGATGAAATTGACTTGGCTGATGGTTAACCATCACCATTCTTTAAGGATTGGGACATATGAGCTTACATGTCTTCAAGTTCGGCTTGGCAACCAAGCGACGGTTCAATTCTCTCTTGCGTCCCTCGTCCAGCTCTGAACACATGCTTATCGGGGCTCCCAGATTGATGCCTTCTAGGTTTGGCATATCGAGGGACAACAGCTTCCGGAGATATTCAGCGTCTAGTTCCATTATATTGAAGTCACCGATGGTGCGAAGGTCTTCGGGATGGCTGTATAAGTCTCTGAACACGTCTCTCGTGCATGCACGGTTTTTCGTGATCGTCATCCTCCTGTACTTGACCTTTGGCACCTTTGGCCTCCTGCCGGTCGCTGTGCTTGCTGGCACCGTTACTGAATTTGAGGACATTTGATTACACGGAGAATGTTAGCGAGTATATGTGGCTGTCGATTTGCGAGTCCCTCTCTTCCGACGTGGGTTAGGATGGGTCTTGATCAAAGGTGAGTCAAGCATGTCGCGAGTCGTGGAGAAAAATTTATGGTATGAGCATAATTGACTAACCGGATGCGACTTGGCTAACCCCCTAGCCTGTGCTTAACCAGGTAAGCCAATCAGCAACTCGCTAGTATCAATCCACTAATCAACCGAGCTGGCAGGTAGGTTAGAAAATAACCCGCACACCAAGAAGACTATCTCTTTGACCGGCACAAGCCGCCCATCAGGTCACAAAAGTAGTATTAGACCAATTAGATAGAGTAGATCAGCTAATACAAAAGAGCATGTATCCTTTCTGCTATAGAGGGCTAATATCCAATAAGAGGAAGTAAAATAGAAGGCTATACTTTAATAGAAGTAGTAGACTACAGAGGAATACAGCCCTTTCAGAGATAGCTTCACTTAAATCTTGTCACCTTCTTGTATGTGGGGTCAAGTGGGGCAAGTGACCTATGGACGGCTTATGCCAGTCAAAGAGATAGGCTAATATCTACTAAGGAATACCTAATATTTAGGTAAATTTAAGGAAGATTTAGGTAGTCCTTAGGTTATATGCCTGAAAGGTGTGCCGGTCGTTTTCTGACGCGCCTGCTAGCTGAGCCAATCAGTAACTCGCTAGTAACAATCCCCCAGCTCGTTCTCCAAGGGAAATTTTTGAATTAGGTAAGAGATCTCAAACTTATCAAACTTACTCAGACGCGCATTTCGAACTCATTTTTTGCTGAGCAACGTGAGGACATCACTCATCGCAAGTTCATGCCCAATATGTTGATATGAAGAGCCCTCATTGAGGTTAGAGAACGGGAAAGAGGCCGGTTAAATAGGCATTCATGATTTCATAGACTCGATAAATCTAACATAGGATCTGATCTGATGCCGCGTGAGAAGGGCGCGAAACCTCGCTTTGTTGATACAAACAGAGCTCTATGAATGCGGTGAGTGGTACAGGGAATGAAGGTCAAATTAACTTACTTTGGTACTTTGTCGGGTTGGGCTCTTGCTTCTTGCTATATTAGAAGAGATGTAATGTTAACAGTTTAAGATGAGAAAAGACGATCTAGTAATCATTTATTATTCATAACTATGGATATATAGAGAGACGGCTAAAATCACGGGAGACATGAATCTGTTCGAAATCATGAGCCAATCCGTAGCGTCGCTACCAAAGGCAGATCACGGCTGCTTCGACCAACGGAGATAGTATAGTCTCCCTGTTGAAGCTGCCACTCCTGTGCGTTCACGTTCCAGACACTCAAGTCCCTTCGGGTGAGCTCGAACTTCACAGTAACAGTCTTTCCAGCCTTGATGCTTGGCTTCTTAAAGCCACGGAGCTGTCGCACGGGAACACCTTCTCCTGGAATGCCAACGTACAGCTGTGCGACCTCCTTACCGTCCACAGACCCGGTGTTGGTGACCTTAGCTGACACAATAGCAACTACATCCCACAAGTCTGAGCGTCCACCTTCGGTCATGGCCCCAGTGGGGTACTCTTGAGTTTTCGCCTTGGAGTTGTGGATTCCGAGATTGGCGTACTCGAAGGTTGTGTAACTCAGTCCAAAGCCGAACTCGTAGCGAGGCGTGATGTTCTTGGCATCGAAATGGCGGTAGTCGGTGAAAACGCCTTCGGAGAAATCGGACTGAGGGAAGTATTGGAACTTGTTAGGGGCAAGAGTCAAGTCTGCCTTCAGGGTGATACCATAGTCCGTCTCGTTACGGGCAACGGTGTATGGGAGGCGACCTGATGGGTTCTCGTCACCATAGAGTAAGGAGACAAGGGCATCGCCACTGTCCTCACCGGGAAGATGTGCGTAGATAACAGCGGTGACATTAGGGTGGTCAATGAAGCCATCCACCAGTCGTGTGCCAGCGTTGTGGAGAACCACAATAGTGTTGGCACACTTATCAGCAACGTTGTTAATGAGACCATCAGTGTAGTCATCATAGATTGAGGGTCTGTCCCAACCTTCGCTAGCCCATGCATTACCAGCAACAATGCAGGCGTCGGAAGTCGGGTTGACAGAGGGATCCCAGCTTTCAAAGTCCCAGAAAAGCTGAGTGCGATCCTTTCTGGCTCGAGAAGTAAACGCATCGAAAGGAGCGCTGAAAGCACTGGGGGCGTTGGCGCCAGAGCCACCACCCGAAAGAATGGTTCCGTTGGGTGAAATAGCTGAGTAAGAGAGACTCAGGTTTCCGAGAAAGCCAGTATTCAACTCAGTAAGGTTACCAGACTGGACGCCAACGGACCAGGGAGTGAACATGGGGGTACTGTTCGTCTTTGGCTCTGCGTTGTTCTTGTCGGGGGCCTTGTGTGAATATCCAAACAGTGAGACCATCTTCATGTTGGACTTGAGCGGCAGCGCGCCCTTGGCGTTCTTAACCAGGACATGGCCTTCAACGGCACCATCCCAGAGTGTGGGTCTAGAACTGGCATTGCGGGCGTCCACGATAGGATGAGGAGCCCAAAGATCCTTCGCCAGTCCGTGTCCGGGAGCTGGGAACTCGTCGTGGTCCTGCTTCAAGTGGTACCAAGTTGCGAGAATTCTACATAATTGCCATTAGCCAAGAGCGAAAGGAGGCTGTGCGAGTATATCTTACCTAGTGACCATGTTGTCGAGCTGTGATTCGGGAATAGTTCCGTTGTTCACACCAAGGGTAAGGTTGGCACCCCACAACACGTTGCTGGGCATCGCCATATCCAGACCGGCCAATGCTGAGGCCATGCCAGAATGCTGTGCGCCCCAATCCGAGACAACAAAGCCCTGGAAGCCCAACTCGCCCTTGAGAAGACCGTTAAGAAGCTTCGAGTTTTGGCAGGCATGGGAGTTGTTTGCTCTGTTGTAACTGCACATGACACTGCCAAGACCAGCATGCACTGCGTCGGCAAATGGCCTATTTTGAGGTCAGTACAACAGCTTGCGTAGTCTTTGGTGTCGTCCTTACCACATGTACATCTCATGCAGCGTCTTGTCGTCGACATTCGAGGATACAGACTCGGCTCCAGTGACCTTTGAGGAAAGTCGGTGAGTCTCTTGCTCCTGAGCCAGCCAATGCTTGCCACAGGCCACAACACCTGCATCCTGGATACCAGCAACGGCTTCATGGCCCAGTCTGCCAGCAAGATAAGGGTCGTTGGTGAAGCCTTCCCAGTTGCGGCCGCCCTCAACCACTCGGCCCAGCGGACCAAAGACTGGCCCAAGCAGAATGTTTACACCTTTGGCTTTGGCCTCATGACCCATGTACCAACTCCGGCTGTAGGTGAGTTCAGGGTTCCAGCTCGCGCCAACATGAATTCCTGATGGAAACGAGCTAACATAGTCTGTGTTTCGAACACCATTGCCGGCATCTGCTAAGCACAGACCAGGAAAACCCAGGCGGTCGACGCCGGAGATAAATCCAGAACAACCGGTTGTTGTTTGACCTCCGGCAGTTAAATTGACCTTCTCTTCAAGCGTCAATTGAGACACGAAGTGCTTAGCCTTGGATACAGCGTCACTCCATGCTCCTTCATCTGATTGTTCCGCTAGTGCATCATATCAGTCATCTTCAAGTTACATTGATGGAAAATACTTCAAAGGATAGACTAACGTGTTGGATAGACTGGTGGTGATTGACCATAGAAGAAAGTGTCGTCGGTGATGGCATCCTTGGGTTGCTCCTGAGCTACGAGACCCTGACTTAGCAAAGCCAGGGCCAAAAGGGACGATAGAGATGCCGAATGCATTGCAAGACTCGATGATGATCCTGCTCTCTGGACATGTTACATTTACTAAAGGATCTGCAGTGCTTATATACTATTACTTGGTAGTAACCCCAGCCTGCCAACTGTCAAAAGATAGTATGCCTCGGCCATTACTTCCCCACATGTCGGCGAACTAATAAACTCATCTAGTCACCTGCACAAGGAGTTCGGGAAATCAGGACGGGAATCTGGTGATTGTAGTCATATGAATGATGGAGCTTGGGCTCCAGCATTTTACGCAATGATTTCAAATGTCACTATAGAGCCGGTAAAGCTTCGGTAAAGGAACAATAATTCGGGCCGTTTCACATCACTAGGACGGCCGGGGTTAGCATCTCGTGTGATGAGTGGTCTCCCCGACTTTTAGTAGGCATAAAGCGACCAGGTTTCACTAAGTGGACAGGCCACCGACCCCATCTTCTCCACCTCCACCTTTTTAATTCGGAGTCGCATTTCCGAACTTAATGCGACTTTCTGGGGTTTGGATGAATGAGCCAAACCAGCGGGATTGGTGATTTCCTGTGTTCTCGGCCCTATTGAGACTTGGCGGCAAGAAATAGCCGTCATGAACTCATACTCGACTGGACCGATACATATCATGGTTTGTGGTAGAGTAGCCCGTCTGGTTTAGACAATTCTTGATGGTGTCGAGGATCCAGTCGCACGAGTCAATCCATTACCGCCGATTCTTCCCATCGAACCCCAAGAAAGTTTCCTCTAAGAAGAGAGAGGAAGATCTGAATCATCAGGAGGTTGTGAGTTGAGGTGGTTTTCGGGATTCCGTTCTCTTTCATGTGCATAACCGAAGTTATAAACCGCTTGAAGTTGTTGGAAAAAGGTTGGGCTGCTGTCCCAACCACGGTCTGCTTTGAGTCCTTCCTGGTGAGGAAGGGTCTCGATCACCATCTCGACTTCATTGTATCTCGGAAAGTGAGCCTGGGCAGTAGGATAGAACCTTTGATCATCAAATAAATCAAATGCTTGTTGACGGAAAATCCTTAGCCGGAGATAGGAAGGCCTAATGTGCATTCCTTCGACTACAAACCACGTATCGGGCTGGGTCAGAGGACATTCGGAATTATAACATTTGTGGCCCAGCAGGAAAGAATCAAACCAACTCTGAATAAACTTCCCTTTGTGTAAAGTTTTAGACAAACAAATGAGTAGAGAGGCGAGAACACGGAGTCCAAGACATGATAAGACGGCAGGGCTGATGCCCTCGTTCCACAGCGGAAACTTTGCGCCAAAATAGAGGCGACTGAAATACGGATTGACTAGATTATATAGCCTGTGCGTGAATAGATCTTGTACTGAATGGCAATAGCAAGATACAAAGCCACATAGTACTCGTGAACGCAGTTCAAAACATGGATTTCTCTCCCTGGGAGGCCACCATAGAATCTTTTTTCAGCCGATCACCATCCCCAGCGTAGACGGTCCCAGAATTCTTATACTAAGCCCTGCATAAAAGCTCATGTTTTAAGAAAGCTCGCAAGAAGCGACACTTGTCGGGGGCGCTCAGGTAGCTGAAGACGTCGGGTTTAATATTGATAGGATTTTCAATGCCAAATGCAAACTCTGGCAAGACATTGTAAGCTCGAGGAGGACATCGGTTAGAGGCTTTAATCATGTAATCTTCGATGTATGTGATTATCCGAGTGAAGAGGCGGTACAGCTTCAATGTGGTCGGTTGATCGACCTGTTCGAGAGGATTTGGGAAGTCCTTTGCTGCCTACCTTCTGAGGAACTGGCTTCCGTTGGATGGACGGTTTGGAAAATGCAAGATTGCCATGGCATCCTGAAGGATGATTCCGCTGGCGTCGACTTCGAGTAGGCCACGTAAAATTCCACGCGCAATGAAGCGGCGATCGGCTGCGTACTGTGAAAGCATTGCGGGAGACGCTCGAATGAGCTTCATGATGCTTACCCCCGACTCAAGGTCAACGATGATCTGGCTTCGGATCTCTGGAGGTAGTCCTGCAAAGGAGTCCATCTTGAGTTGTGGAATTCGAGTGCTTGGGGCTGCGAAGGTGAAGGATGAAGAGTTCGGGGGGCATGATGAAGAGGACAGCATGCAAACGAGATTTTGTGGGCGAAAATGAACTTTACTATATGACTGTAGTAGCAGTAGGCTACCTTGGGCAACATGGCAAAGAACACGGTTTTATTTATTTATTTATTTATTTTTTTACCAATACAAAGCTTATCCCAAAGCTTCCA